>JAODAL010008306.1:0-118647 GCA_025379985.1 Phyllomedusa bahiana | reverse complement strand
TCCCCCTTTTTTTTTGGACGGATTCCTAGGGAAAAGCAGTTGCCCAGCAAAGAAAGTTCATTTAAAATGAAACCAGGTTTATGGAAAATAAACAAAACCTCTACCTCCCCGTACCACTGTACTTGAAGCCCCCGGGATCCACTTTCTTTATTTCCATTTCCCCTCCAGATACACAGGAAGGGTTGCGTCCATTCGTTTAAAATTTTTAATTATTATTATTTGTTTTTTTTGGGAGCCCCTTGATTCCAGGGCGCTGTACTTTTCAGGGGGGTCATAAATAAAGGGTCAGACAATACAAAGTGACAATAAGTGACTAAAAAATGGTACAGAGGAAAGGTCCCGGCCCGGGGGGCTTACCTCTCAGGGAAGGGGGTGAAGAACAGAAGGTGAGGGAAGCGTGAGCCTTCCCCTGGGGGGGAAAACGAAACCCTGGAATTGAAAAAAGCAGTTCCCGGGGGAGTTCCGGAGGACAGTGGTTGGGGGGCCCCCCCCCCTGGCCCCATTTAAAATGAAGCCCCTTCCGGGGACCCCCCTTTTTAAAAGTCAAATATACCAACTGAAAAAAAGAGGCACCGCTTTTTCCATTACATTCCCCCTTTTTACAGACCCCTCCTTACATGAAAAAATCATTTTGCTATTTAAAAGCGCATTGAAAAAAAAATTAATGTCACAAACTTTTTGAGGATACCTTATTTTTATGTAATGGAGCTGTTGGCAGCTTTTTTTTTTGCAGGATAAATTTCCTTTTCTTTGGACCATTTTGAGATACTGAAGTTTTTGACCCTTTTTTTATTAATTTTTTGTGAGGCGGGATGAACAAAAAAACTGAGGTGTTCTGTGGCCACCTCGGGTTACCTGGAGGGAGCCGGTGACTATAGGCCGGGGGCCTGTTTTTCAATTAAAAACTTTATCCTGTGATGCTGCCCTTTTGCTGCAGCCCGCCCCCAGCATATAGAACAGCTTTAAGCTGCCTATGGGGCATAGGGAATTTACCATTGTGGGCCTAGCCCATAAAAGGCAAACAAAAGGGCCCCCCTATGTTTCACTTTACACTTGGGCCCTTTGCAGAGTATCGGGTAGTTCACCTGATTACATCGTGTGTTTCGATCCCGCTTGGGGACCCCACTTGTGAAGGGAGGAAAGGCATGGGGGTTTGCCCTATTGCAATGGGGCAATCCACCCAAACAAGGGGAAAAACACCCTAAGTTAACAAAAAACCTCAGAAAAATCGAATGTCACCTCAGATTTCTGCGGGAAAACCATATCAGACTTTATTGTCCGACGTGAGAACGTTCCTTAAACGGGTTTCCCCCCTTTCACCCAAAAAAAACAAATGCAGCAAATTAAAAAAACTTTTGTTTTTTTAATTACATTTTCACCTTGTTCCAAACCCAAGTTAATTCTAAAAAACCCCTTGCATTTTAAAAAAACAGTGATTTTTTTCATGCATTTTGATTTAGTGGTGAAACAAACAAAAACCCAGCCTTAAAAAAACTTTTAAAAATTTAAAAACCTCCCCCACCACCTCCCCCGCATAAAAAAGAAAATTAACCAATACTTACCTCTCCCAACATCACCGTTTCCCGGGTACCAGAACCCATGTTCCCTTGGGGTTTCCCTAATGATGTCACATTCAGCAACATATAAGCATGTTTCGCATGTGACCACAAAGGTCAGGATTGCTATTCATCATGGATCCTGAACGTACATCACCGAGGGGGGGGGGGGGGGAATGTTCTTTAGCGCATTGGAATGGTATGATGGGGGGCGGGAAGTAAAGTTAATTTTTTATTTACAAAGTAAATATTACAAATTACAGACCATTAACACATCTTTACAACTACCTGCTGTGCATCTTTTGTGTTTTTTAAGTAAAATTTTAAAACTTTCTCATCATCACTGAACTTATCTCCTGTTTCAGGCTCCATCAGTTGGTGGTGGAGCCCATTTAATTTTTAAACTGAAGCCCCATGATTTTAGTCGCCCCCCGTTGGCAAGCAATAACACAAATCAGTTTTGGTAAGTACCAATTGTGTGGCAATCATTGGTGCTAATGAGGACTTCATAAAATGTATGGGTTGGATCGGAGGCTGGAGAGAAAGTAACATATGAGCTGAAGAGAGGGTAATGTAGGGGCAGGACAGAAGGTAATGTATGGGCAGGACAGAAGGTAATGTATGGGCTGGAGATAAGGTAATGTATGGGCTGGGCAGAAGGAAATGAACTGGACAGAAGGTAATGTATGAGCTGAAGAGATGGTAATGTATGGGCAGGACAGAAGGTAATGTATGGGCTGGGAACAAGGTAATGTATGTGCTGGACAGAAGGAAATGTATGTACTGGAAAGAAGGTAATGTATGAGCTTGAGAGATTGTAATGTATGGGCTGGTGAGAAGGTAACATAGATTAGAGACAAGGTAAAATGGGCTGGAGAGATGGTAATGTATGGGCAGGAGAGAAGGTAATGTATGTGCAGGAGAGAAGGTAATGTATGTGCTGGAGAGAAGGAAATGTATGTGCTAAGAGGAAGGTAATGTATGGGCTTGGGAGAATGAAATGTATGGGCTGGACATAAGGAAAATGTATGTGCTGGAGATAAGGTAATGTATGGGCTGGATAGAAGGTTATGTATGTGCTGGACAGAAGGTAATGTATGGGCTGGATAGAAGGTTATGTTTGTGCTGAAGAGGAGGTAATGTAATGGGCAGGAGAAAAGGAAATGTATAGGCTGGACAGAAGGTAATGAAAGGGCTGGAGATAAGGTAATGTATGGGCTGGAGAGAAGGTAATGTATGAGCTGGACAGAAGGTAATGTATGAGCTGGAGAGATTGTAATGTATGGGCTGGTGAGAAGGTAACATGGATTAGAGACAAGGTAAAATGGGCTGGAGAGACAGTAATGTATGGGCAGGAGAGAAGGTAATGTATGTGCTGGAAAGAAGGTAATGTATGTGCTGGAGAGAAGGTAATGTATGTGCTGGCGAGGAGGTAATGTATGGGCAGGAGAGAAGTAATGTAATGTTTGGACAGAAGGTAATGTATGTGCTGGAGAGAGTAATGTATTCTGGAGAAAGGTAAGAAAGTGCTGGAAGAAGGTAATGTATGGCTTGCCCAGAAGGTAATTTTATTTGCTGAGAGGAGGAAATGTTGGGCTGGGAAAGTTATGAAAGTGTGGAGAGAAGGAAAATTTGTGTGAGAGAAGGTAATTGTATGGGTGGACAGAAGGTAATGTATGTGCTGGAAGGGGGTTTAATGTATGGCTGAATAAGGTAAATGTATGTCTGGAGAGAAGGTAATGTATGGCTGACGAAGGTAAAGTATGTGCTGGAGAGAGGTAATGTATGGGCTGGAATAAGAAATGTATGGGCTGGAGATAAGGTAATGTATGGGCTGGTAAAGGTATGTATGTGTTTGGAGGGGAAAGGTAATGTATGGGCAGGAGAGGAGGTAATGTATGGGCAGGAGAAAAGGTAATGTATAGGCAGGAGAGAAGGTAATGTATGGGCTGGACAGAAGGTAATGTATGGGCTGACAGAAGTTAATTTATGGTGGAAGATAATTTAAAATGTATGTTGCTGGAAGAAGGTAATTATTTTTGCGGAGGAAGGTAATGTATTTCTGGAGAGAAGTAATGTATGGGGGAAGAAGTGTAAGTATGGTTCGGGAGAGAAGGTTTAATGAAATGGGCGGGATAGTAGTATGTATGAGCTGGAAAAGAAGGTTATGTTATGTGCTGGAGGGAAGGTATGTATGGGTTGGGACAGAAGGTAATGTTATGGGCTGGACAGAAGGTAAGTTTTTGGGCTGGATAGAAGTAATGTATTGTGCTGGAGAGAAGTAATGTATGTGCTGGAGAGAGGTAATTATAGGGGGGAAAAGAGAAGGTAATGTATGGGCTGGACGGAAGGTAATGTATGGGCTGGAGATAAGGTAATGTATGGGCTGGAGATAAGGTAATGTATGGGCTGGATAGAAAGTAATATATGGGCTGGGAACAAGGTAATGTATGGGCTGGACAGAAGGTAATGTATAGGTTACTGAGAATGTAATGTATGGGCAGGGGAGAAGGTAATGTATAAGCTGGGAACAATGTAATGTATGGGCTGGACAGAAGGTAATGTATGAGCTGGAGAGATGGTAAGGTATGGGCAGGAGACAAGGTAATGTATGGGCAGGATAAAAGGTAATCTATGGGCTGGGAACAAAGTAATGTATGGGCTGGTGATAAGGTAATTTATGGCCTGGAGAGAATGTAACATGGATTAGAGACAAGGTAAAATGGGCAGGAGAGAAAGCAATGTATGGGCAGGAGAGAAAGCAATGTATGGGCAGGAGAGAAGGTAATGTATGGACTGGACATAAGGTAATGTATGGGCTGGAGAGAAGGTAATGTATGGGCTGGATAGAAGGTAATGTATGTGCTGGAGAGGCGGTAATGTATGGGCTGGACAGAATTTAATATATGGGCTGGACGGAAGGTAATGTATGCTGGGTCATCTTTTCCATTGGGCACAGTAGGCAGTTGCCAGGGGGCCCCACAATTATAGAGGCCCCTGGTGGTATAGGTTTCTTCCACGAATACATGAAACAGACCCTGGATACCTTGGTTGGCTTTTCGTATTTAACGGTTTGTGTGTTTTTAGGATGTTCAAACAGTTAAAAACCATGGAGGAGAAGGGAGTCATAGGTTCCCTGCCCGGCCAATCAGTCTTGTAGACTGCAGGATGCTGGTGTCCAGACACAAGTGGCATGATAATATGGGTGTGCTTGGGGTGGTTATAGGCTTGACCTAGTGTGATGTCATGTATTTCAGCAGGGCCCACTGCAGTGCTCTGCCCAGGGGCCCATAATGCTGTTAAGACAGCTCTGAATGCATGTGCTGGAGATGAGGTAATGTGTGGGCTGGAGACAAGGTAATGTATGGGCTGGAAACAAGGTAATGTATGGGCTGGACAGAGGATAATGTATGGGCTGGACAAAAGGTAATGTATGGGCTGGAGATAAGGTAATGTATGGGCTGGACAGAAGGTAATGTATGGGCTGGAGAGAAGGTAATGTATGGGCTGGAGAGAAGGTAATGTATGGGCTGGAGAGAAGGTAATGTATGGGCTGGAGAGAAGGTAATGTATGGGCTGGACAGACGGTACCATATGTGCTGGAGAGGAGGTAATGTATGGGCTGGACAGAAGGTAATGTATGGGCTGGACAGAAGGTAATGTATGGGCTGGAGAGAAGGTAATGTATGGGCTGGACAGAAGGTAATGTATGGGCTGGACAGAAGGTAATGTATGGGCTGGACAGAAGGTAATGTATGGGCTGGAGATAAGGTAATGTATGGGCTGGAGAGAAGGTAATGTATGGGCTGGAGATAAGGTAATGTATGGGCTGAAGATGAGGTAATGTATGGGCTGGACAGAAGGTAATGTATGGGCTGGAGATAAGGTAATGTATGGGCTGAAGACGAGGTAATGTATGGGCTGGACAGAAGGTAATGTATGGGCTGGAGATAAGGTAATGTATGGGCTGGACAGAAGGTAATGTATGGGCTGGAGATAAGGTAATGTATGGGCTGGAGAGAAGGTAATGTATGGGCTGGACAGAAGGTAATGTATGTGCTGGAGAGGAGGTAATGTATGGGCTGGACAGAAGGTAATGTATGGGCTGGAGATAAGGTAATGTATGGGCTGAAGACGAGGTAATGTATGGGCTGGACAGAAGGTAATGTATGGGCTGGACAGAAGGTAATGTATGGGCTGGAGATAAGGTAATGTATGGGCTGAAGACGAGGTAATGTATGGGCTGGAGAGAAGCTAACATATGGGCTAGAGAGAATGTAACATGGATTAGAGACAAGGTAAAATGGGCTGGAGTGATGTTAATGTATGGGCTGGAGAGAAGGTATTGTATGGGTTAGATAGGAAATAATGTATGACCTGGAGAAAAGGTAACATGGGCCAGATACAAGGTAATGTATGGGCTTGAGAGAAGGTAACATGGGCTGAAGAGAAGGTAATGTATGGGCTGAAGAGAAGGTAATGTATGGGCTGGAGAGAAGGTCAGGTATGTCTTGGAGAGTAGGTAATGTACGTCTTGAGAAAAGGTAATATATGGGCTGGAGAGGAGGTAATGTATGGGCTGGACAGAAGGTAATGTATGGGCTGGAGAGAAGATAATGTATGGGCTGGAGAGAAGGTAAGGTATGGGCTGGAGAGAAAGTTAGCTATGTCCTGGAGAGAAGGTAACATATGAGCGGAAGGTATGGTAATGTATGCGCTGGAGAGAAGTTAATGTATGTGCTGGAGAGAAGGTATTGTATGGGCTGGAGAGAAGGTAACATGGGATGGAGATAAGGTAATGTATGGGCTGGAGAGCAGGTAACATATGGGCTAGAGAGAAGGTAATGTATGGACTGCATAGAGGGGCATGTATGGGCTGAGTTGTGTCTGCAATGATAAGTGATAGCTTCTACAATAAAGAGCAGAAGATTTAATCCAACTATATCAGAAAGTTAATTTATTTGCTGTTACATAAACACTTATTGCTAGATTAAAAAAAAAAAGTTAAAATGGTATTCCCATCTGATACGACCATAGGTGGTAAGTGTATCCTGTAAGTGTATGCATAGCCATCTCTCCGTTCACTGCCTGTTGCAAGAACGAGGATGGGGTAAGAGGATCAGAGCTTGGACCTGCACTTATAGGCATTTACCGTATATCGACTAGACATACTATAAATCGACAAGATGGGAATACTTCTTTAATCACGGACAATCCCTGTAATATGGATTATCTGTGAAGTTGAGTACTATCTATTGTTATCTGTTATCAGTCACTTCAGTCTAAGGGGAGAAGCTTATCGTAGTTCTCTTGAATAATGTTAGTGACAAGAATGTCCATTTATATGTTACATAACTCCAGGCCTGAGAAACATATACGGATGTGACTAATCTTAGCAGCTCTGTACCTGAAGTGAATATGAATTGCATATCTGGTTTAATGCTTCTTTTACACGTAGAGAGGGCTACATTGACTCTCCAACTTTCAAGACTAACCTCCTATGTTGCAGTTATTACAGCTGATAGGACGTTGTTGAGGAAACAAGCGGTTGAAGGAAGTGAAACCGGTAATAGAGATGGGGGAAGGTTACAATCCGACCCCCCTCCTCTCTCATTACCAGGCTGACAGTAATTACCCCTCTCACACGCGCTGACTGACGCCGAGCCTTTGTCTCTGCGCTGTGCCATACATTAACACCTTCACTGCACCAGCCTTGAGCTATATGCTTCTGCAGAGCAGCATGTACACCACAGTGTGTTCATTAATATGCATAAAGATATAGTGGACTGCACAGAATTACCTACGGAGAGGTAACCTTACCATTTTAGACACAAGAACATTCTCCACATTTTCCATTCACATTGGTTTCAGTGGGACTATCCCATGGGTAATAGTGAAAAGGGTACTTCCTAGGCTCTACCAAAGCCTTTCCTCTATATAATGATATACCTATGTTGGACAGAAGACTCCTGTACGAAGCAAGGAACAGTACAGTGTAAAGATATAAAATAAATGAATGGATGTCTGTCTTTTTCGGCCTCACAAACTATGTAACTATTATCCAGTAACTAGTTCAGAATGGAGGTGAATTCATTACTTTACTAATGAATGTAAAGCTTAATCAGTCTAGGGTGGGGAAAAATTAATAAAAATACTTACCTTCTGGCCCCACTGCCGCTCCAGAGCTTCCCGGACTCTGCTTCTCTGCACTTTTGAGTTCATCCGACACAAAGTAGAAGCTTGTGCTCCATAAGGAGTAGATGGACTGTGAGCCTCTTCTGTGTGTCCGGACAAGAACCCAGAAGGAAAGAGGAGCTGATCCTGGGGAACAACACCCTGGCCCCATTTAACTGTAGTTCTATCACACTGGTCAGCCCCTATAATCCTATCTATTAGGTAGAAAGAACTTATGTGGGATTCCCCTTTCCTTAGGAACTCCATTTTTGGTAAACAGGGGGATCGAGAAATGGTCCAAATGTAATAAAAAAAAGGAGACCGAGGAAGAGACAAACAATACATGGAAACCTCTAAAGAAGCATTTATGCTATCTACAATACATGAAAAAAACTTTGAGATTCTTAGTTCACATGTTTTGATCAAAAAATGTTTTAGCCACCCCCGGCTATCAACGGGATCTCAATGCGGGTGGTCCTACTCAATTTTTACCTCTAGTTTTTTTGTGCAGAACTATACGTTACATTTGGCATATATTGCTTTTAATTTATATAGGGAGGAATGGATGCCTCCATTTTGGTCTCTTGCACCCCGCCCACCTCCACTGGTTGTTATATAGATGCAGTATGCTTGTAAGGTTGGTGCTTTTTTTATTTTTCTCTCTGGATTATGGAGGTCTGTTGACCCAAATGAGAAGTCTGTTGACTCGAGTGAGAGGTAAAAATAGAGCACCCGTCTTGAGATCTCGTTGGTAGCCGGGGGTGGCTTAAGCATTTTTTGATCAAAACATGTGAACTAAGAATCTCAAAGTTTTTTTTCATGTAGAGGAGGAAACAAGCGCAAGGCTCTTCCATGCTGGGTGGTTCAGCTGGACCAGTTATGGAAAGCCCAGTGTGATCTTTGGTGTATGGTGTACCCTGTTCTATGATTTCCATTGATTAGAGAACAGCTTAAACTTTCCCTAATATGTGATAATAAGAAAAACTCCTTTACCCAGTGGAGTATTTGTTAAAGAGGACCTGTGGTCATATATGAAAAGTCTGTTTATTAAATCCTCGTGTTCCCTGTGAAATTACAATTCTGAAGCATATTTGCTTATAACTCTGTGTTGTGCTGTTCCAGTGTTATACCTCATAGACATGTTTTATTGAATCTGTCAGGTGGGTGCTGAAATTCCTAGTTTTCTTAGGGTGTGTCCCTGCATACACTGACTCTGCAGCACTGATTGGACAATGCCAGACTGTGCAAGGACACACCCCTAGTTGGTAACACCCAGCTGACAGATTGGGAATACATTTCTAGAAGGAATAAAAAGAAACCATGCAATGTAGAGTTCAATAGAAAGATGTCTCTAAATACAGTGGGTACGGAAAGTATTCAAACCCCTTTAAATTTTTCACTCTTTTTTTCATTGCAGCCATTTGGTAAGATCAAAAAAGTTCATTCTTTTGGTCATTAATGTACACTCTGCTCCCCACCTTAAAAGAAAAAAAACGGAAATGTAGATATTTTTGTAAATTTATTAAACAAAAAAAAACGAAATATCACACGGTCTTAAGAATTCAGACCCTTTGCTCAGTATTGAGTAGAAGCACCTTCTGAGCTAGCACAGCCGTGAGTCTTCTTGGGAATGATGCAAAAAGTTCTTCCCACCTGGATTTGGGGATCCTCTGCCATTCTTCCTTGCAGATCCTCTCCAGTTCCCACAGGTTGGATGGTGAACGTTGGTGGACAGCCAATTTCAAGTCTCTCCAGAGATGCTCAATTGGGTTTAGGTCAGGGCTCTGGCTGGGCCAGTCAAGAATGGTCACAGTCTTGTTCTGAGGCCACTGCTTTGTTATTAGCTGTGTGCTTAGGGTCATTGTCTTGTTGGAAGAAGAACCTTCGGCCCAGTCTGAGTTCCCGAGCGTCTAGAAAAGGTTTTCATCCAGGATATCTCTGTACTTGGCCGCATTCATCTTCCCTTCAATTACAACCAGTCGTCCTGTCCCTGCAGCTGAAAAACACCCCCATAGCATGATGCTGCCACCACCATGTGTCACTGTTGGGATTGTATTGGGCAGGTGATCAGCAGGGCCTGGTTTTCTCCACACATACCGCTTAGAATTAACAATAAAAAGTTCAATCTCCATCTCATCAGACCAGAGAATCTTATTTCTCATAGTCTGGGAGTTCTTCATGTGTTTTTTTGCAAAGTGTATGCGGCTTTCCTATGTCTTGCACTGAGGAGAGGCTTCTGTCGGCCACACTCTGCCATAAAGCCCCGACTGCTGGAGGCTGCAGTGATAGTGACTTTGTGGAACTTGCTCCCTACTGCATCTCTGGAGCTCAGCCACAGTGATCTTGGGGATCTTCTTTACCTCTCTCACCAAGGCTCTTCTCCCACGACTGCTTAGCTTGGCTGGACAGCAAGGTCGAGGAAGAGTTGTGGTCATCAAAAACTTCTTCCATTTAAGGATTATGGAGGTCACTGTGCTCTTGGTAACCTTGAGTGCTGCAGAAATTCTTTTGTAACCTTGGCCAGATCTGTGCCTTGCCACAATTCTGTCTTTGAGCTCCTTGGGCAGTTCCTTAGACCTCATGATTCTCATGTGCTCTGACATGCACTGTGAGCTGTGAGGTCTTATATAGACAGGTGTGTGCCTTTAATCAGTTTAATTAAACACAGCTGGACTCCAATGAAGGAGTAGAACCAGTTAAATACGAGTGTCACAGTAAAGGGTCTGAAAACTTATGACCATGCGATAGTTCAGTTTTTTCTTGTTTAATACATTTGCAAAAAAATCTACTTATATGTTTTTTTTCTTTCAAGATGGGGTGCAGAGTGTACATTGTGAGCAAAAAATTTAACTTCTTGGATCTTACCAAATGGCTGCAGTGAAAGAAAGAGTGAAAAATTTAAAGGGGTCTGAATACTTTCCGTACCCACTGTAGTTATTTCATAGGGAACACTAATATTTGCTAAAACAGACATATCGTGAATGGCCACAGAAACTTTTTAAAACCTGCAGGATGCAAGAAAATTGATATTTCCCATTCTTGCAGTCTGCTATCTGTCAATTGCCTCCACTCAATATACATTACCAATCCATTATCTTATTACATGAGCTTCTGTAATGTATATAAAAAGTATGATTCTATATCAATAATCTATTTCAAGTCTGTACGTAATTTGTAGACAGTAACACCTCAATACAAGATGCAGTGAAGAAGATATATAACAATCACCACAACCATTCAGAGTACTGTTTCCATTCCTCTAAAACAGTGAGGAAGATGGAAGCATTGGCATGACTGGCTGGGCAGCTGCACTCGTCTGTTATACAGCTCCTCCAGTATGTGTTGCAGCATCCCCATTTACAATCTGACACCATTAAAACCTAAATATAAAAAATGGCGTTATTGTACTCAATGACAGGGCTGAAACTGCAATGTGATAGCGGCAATTATACTGTTCCCTCCTGCCCTGTATAAGAACAAGACATGAATTATTCTTTGAGGAATATAATGATTTAAATGAACACTGAACTCGACAACAGCACAGTCTGTGGAATGAAGTGAGAAAAGACAAAAATTAACTAGTGTGAATTCCAATTTACGGTTCTGATTAAATTTCGCCCATAGGCTGTTAATGTATATTGCTCAGCTCAGATAGGCGTTCAGAAAGTTAAATGGCACAGAATAAAATATAGCTAATCCTACATCTTTTATAACCTATAGGCCCCCAATAATAGTACGGGCAGACATTCATAGCCAAAGAAAAGTAGAGTCGTGTGAGTCAGATATTATGGTATATGTGTCATTTTCCCTATAGATGTCGGTATTTCTATAGCGTTCAGTGACTTTTATGAAGTATCTCTCCTTTACAAAGGTCAGAACCTGAGCTTTGCTTAAAGGTTTTATCTGGTTAAGACAACTTATTTTCAACTATCTTTTTTAATAAAATCTGAGATAATAGAGGGAGGTTCACCCATTCAGAACCATGAGCTATGAGCCAGAGTAAAGTCTGGCAACTAAGAGGGTCTGGAGGACTATGCATTATAATGACAGCCATATGGAGAACTGTGTAACGCTTAATTACCCTTGTGGCAGTATTGCAGGGGAATTAGACATTGACCCCCAGCTTCTTTCACTGACTAACCCAACACCGTGACCTTTCTTACAAAAAGGGATTGCACAAAGAGGGCAATACCTTTAATGCCCTCCGACTGTGCTAAAAAAAAAACAGAGCAGTCAACTCAACATACATATTAATTTGTTAGGAACAACCATTGTATGTTGAAAAGCTAACTCTGTGGAAGACTAATAATTGGTTCTAAACCCCCAGGATGTCAGTCAACATTATGAAAAGTTAAGATTTACAACACATAAGTAGATGACTAATACAGATAAAGCAAGTCCTTACACATAAAATTAGAAAGAGCTGCTGGAAACTGGAAATCACTCACTATTTTGGGGATAGGAGCCTGTTTGCATCATGTACTTTATTCACATTGTACCAAAAAAAAAAAAAATGGGGCCCTCACCTGGTGCACAAAGGAGCCACTCAAAGAGGCGCTAGTAGACCGCCAATCACTGCATGCACTGCACTACTTCCAGTCAATCACATCTGAAGCACATCAGCAGTTACTGAGACATTGTATGGTGAGAATATTGTATCCTGAAACAACTGTAAGGGCATGTCCCCACTGCACGGGTTTTCATCCATTTTTTTAGCCGGTTTGCGGTTTTGCAGACCGCCTGAAAAACCGGCCGAAAATTAGCACAATGGTGCTCTATGGAAAACCAATGCAGCAGTCCCCACTGCACGGGTTTTCCGCCCGGCGGTTTTTCCGCCTGTGGGCCGCTCAAAAGGCATTGAGCATGTTCATTCTTCCGTCCGGTTTCCGGACGGAATATGAACACCTTAATGGGAGGGGGGAGGGCTGCAAAACAGGACAAATACCGGCCAGCAAACCGGCCGGTATTTGTCCTGTGCCGTGGGAACGCAGCCTAACATGAGGGACCACTGTTCTTACCTATCCTATTGCCACTGTGCCTTTCCCACCGAAGCTCCTGTCTCCCGCGCCAGTCCCTCACAGATGACTTCACACCCATGGCTAGCTTGTTGATGCAGCCAACCACTGGCCTTAGCTGTCACATGTTGTAGGCAGGCATGCGATTGCTGAAGTCAAGGATTGGCTGTAGTGCCCCGTAAGCCATGAACATTATGTTATCAAGGAGAGACCAACATAGAGACATCAAAGCTCCAGCGGTACTGGACCAGCAGCAATGGCAGAGGTAAGTACTGTTTCATTTTAATTTTAGCACAGTGACGGATGATGAGGAACATTTTAAAAGTATTTGAAAACCCTCTTTAATACAATGGTCCAACAAAAATGAGTGGCAATGTGCTATCTATGAGAAGACCTTTGTTGGTCAGGATTGTCTAATCCTTATTATATTGGCTATGGCACATATCAGTTAGTGCTTGGTGTGACTGTCAGTGACTAAGTATCATGCGGAATATCTGTGAGTAAAATGCCAACCTAATGACAACATTTTTATATCACTAAAGGAATTTTGTCATGAAGCACAATCCCTTTCTGAGACTGGCTCATAGCTTGTGAATGTAGATCAGTACATGACTAGAGCTGGGGTAACTTGTAACATAGCTGGGATTGAGAATGTATTCAAGAAAAAGGTATGAAAGACAGATCTTTTATTCACTGTATATGGGCGGCTTAGAGACTATGTCCACTTTCCTGTAATGCATCTGTTTTTATGGCAACAGACTACAAACAAACCCTTTGTAGTCGTTCTCCCTTCTATATGTCTTTTACTGTCCATTTAGTATGTTAGCAAGAAGTAGGGAACAAATACAAGGGACCATGACTCCAGAATCAGACTGCACATTGTAAAACTCAACATTTTCTTTACACCTATAATATGGAAATGTCGTAGACTACAGTGGGGAAAAAAAGAATTTAGTCAGCCACCAATTGTGCAAGTTTTCCCACTTAAAAAGATGAGAGAGGCCTGTAATTGACATCATAGGTCGACCTCAACTATGAGACAAAATGAGAAAACATATCCAGAAAATCACATTGTCTGATTTGGAAAGAAGTTATTTGCAAATTATGGTGGACAATAAGTATTTGGTCACCTACAAACAAGCAAGATTTCTGGCTCTCACAGACCTGTAACTTCTTCTTTAATAGACTCCTCTGTCCTCCACTCATTACCTGTAGTAATGGCACCTATTTGAACTTGTTATCAGTATGAAAGACACCTGTACACAACCTCAAACAGTCACCCTCCAAACTCCACTATGGTGAAGACTAAAGAGCTGTGAAAGGACACCAGAAACAAAATTGTAGCCCTGCACCAGGCTGGGAAGACTGAATCTGCAATAGGCAAGCAGATTGGTGTGAAGAAATCAACTGTGGGAGCAATAATTAGAAACTGGAAGACATACAAGACCACTGATAATTTCCCTCGATCTGGGGCTTCCACGCAAGATCTCATCCGTGGGGTCAAAATAATCACAACGGTGAGCAAAACTCCAAGAACCATACGGGGGACCTAGTGAATGACCTGCAGAGAGCTGGGACCAATGTAACAAAGGCTACGCCGCCAGGGACTCAGATTCTGCAGTGCCTGATGTGTCCCCCTGCTTAAGCCATTAAATGTTCGCGCCCATCTGAAGTTTGCTAGAGAGCATATGGATGATCCAGAAGAGTATTGGGAGAATGTCATATGGTCAGATGACACTCACTAAAGTAGAACTGTTTGGTAGAAACACAATTCGTCGTGTTTGGAGGAGAGAAAATGCTGATTTTCATCCATAGAACACCATACCTACTGTGAAGCATAGGGGTGGCAACATCATGCTTTGGGGCTGTTTCTCTGCAAAGGGACCAGGATGACTGCTCCGTGTACATGAAAGAATGAAGGGGGCCATGTATCGTGAGATTCTGTAAACCTCCTTCCATCAGCAAGGCATTGAAGATGAACATGGCTGGGTCTTTTAGCATGACAATGATCCCAAGCACACCACCAGGGCAACTAAGGAGTGGCTTCCTAAGAAGCATTTCAAGGTCTTGGAGTGGCCTAGCCAGCCTCCAGACCTCAACCCTAGAGAAAACCTTTGGAGGGAGTTGAAAGTCCGTGTTGCCCAGCGACAGCCCCAAAACATCACTGCTCTAGAGGAGATCTGCATGGAGGAATGGGCCAACATACCAGCAACAGTGTGTGCCAACCTTGTGAAGACTTACAGAAAATGTTTGACCTCTGTCATTGCCAACAAAGGATATATAGCAAAGTATTGAGATGGACTTTTGTTATTGACCAAATACTTATTTTCCACCATAATTTGCAAATAAATTATTTCCAAATCAATGTGATTTTGTGGATTTGTTTTCTCATTTTGTCTCTCGTAGTTGAGGTCTACCTATGATGTCAATTACAGGCGCCTCTCATCTATTTAAGTGGGAGAACTTGCACAATTGGTGGCTGACTAAATACTTTTTTTCCCCACTGTATATACTATTCATTCAGAAAACCCCCAAACTCTTTCCAGCTGTCATCTTCTCTAATGCTGTACTATGAATATATAAAACAGAGATAATATGATCAATACTTTTTTTTTTCAGAAGCAGTTTGAAAAAAATGTTTTCCGAAAGCAGGAGTAGTAGTTTATCCTTGGAACAAACTTCCAACAGATGTGGCTAGAAGATCAACGGTAAGTGAATGGAAACCTGTTTGGGGTTGACAAATATCTAACCATTTTCTGCTGTCTTCTATATTTCTATGACATAGCTACATGAATTGTGACTAATTTCAATAGTTTTATCACTATTGTGTGTGGAATGGGAAATGCAGGAATCTACATTGTGTCTGTGTTCTACCTCTTTATAAAGCTATTTCTACTTAATACAGTGAGGCGTTCTGTCAGACACTAAGTAGGTAGCCACGTCCTTTATGCTCCCTCCCATTCTTCACCTTTCATTTCTATAAAATGTGAATTGTATAACTAGGTACAGAGAAAGTTGTGAACATAGGAGCCTGGATCTGGAAAGGCAGTAATAACAATGGCTGTTGTTCAACATGGTTTAATACCAAGCCCGGAGCATTGTTACAGAAAATAATGAAGGCATCTCGGTAACTGTTCTATAAATACAGTGTACAGCAATTAAAATTCCTTTCAGGAAAGCCATGAACATGCCTTACCTATGCATAGAAAGTGTTGCTCCTATGTGCTAGCTTCCCTCCATAACTCTGACAGGGCAGTGTAAGCACTCATTTCTCACAGTGGATTCTGTGGTAGGTTTTTTGGGAAACTTAAGACTTCTATAATCCTCCCTCCCTCCCACCTCCCACTGCACCAAAATATAAAATGAACCCATACTTACCTCTCCCATCACCACCATTGAGGTGCTGCCAGAGCTCTAATGTCCCCCACTAATGAAGTCATAGTAATGGGTCACGTGATGCTGCATCCAATCTGTGGCCTACACAGTCACATGATTGCATGTACAGCATGTGACCATAGAGTTCAGCGATTGGCTGCAGCATCATGTGATCCATGAATGTGATGTCATTAGTAAGGGACCAGAGGGGGACACTGGAGCTCTGGCATAGTGAGAAGTGGTAGGAAAGTTATTTAAAGTCAATCACTTTATACATTTTACTATAGTCTAGTAGCACCTCTCTACAGTACAATGCAGTACTAAATGTCTTGTACTGCTCTTACATGTATTTTTTTAGTGAGGTCTAGTATGCACTGTTGATTGTGGGTTCTAGTAGTGCCTCTCTAAAGTACAGTACAATATTACATGTCCTGTACTGCTCTTTCATGTATTAGTGAGGTACATGCAGTGATTGGGGTTCTAGAAGCACCTCTCTACAGTACAATGCAGTACTAAATGTCTTGTACTGCTCTTACATGTATTAGTGAGGTGCATGCAGTGATTGGGGTTCTAGTAGTGCCTCTCTAAAGTACAGTACAATATTACATGTCCTGTACTGCTCTTTCATGTATTAATGAGGCGCATGCAGTGATTGTGGGTCTAGAAGCGCCTCTCTACAGTACAGTGCAGTACTAAATGTCTTGTACTGCTCTTACATGTACTAGTGTGGTGCATGCAGTGACTGGTGGTCTAGAAGCGCCTCTCTAAAGTACAGTGCGGTACTATATGTCCTGTACTGCTCTTATATGTATTAGTGAGGTGCAGGCAGTGATTGGCACCAGAAATCTGTCACCACTGCCTTGTGAATGTGCCTCAATGTGTCTAAAGTACATGACCAAAAGAAGCTCCTGTCCTCAACAAATAAACTGTTTCCAGCTTCCAGCAGCTAATTTTGATGTTATATGTAAGGACTTGCTTTATTTGTACTAGTTTTTTACTTTATTTTCTTTCATCATCATTTTGCATTATGTTGGGGACATTTTGGGGCTTCAGAACCAATTGCCAGTTTTCCATGGTTTCAACATACTCCCGGAACCCATATTGTATGTTGAGGAACCACAGTACATTTACTTTTGTGGCAGAGGACCTCTTCAGCAATAGTAATACAGCTTTTGAGACAAGTAAATTATCTTATAACGTCTGTGGCTGCAACCTGAATTCCTTACTTACAGCTCCTAGGATGAATCAAAAGTAAGAATGGGTTCACAAAGTCTGATTGTTTCATCAAGTTTAGAGAATTTATTGCCACCCGATGAAGGAATTGAGCTGTGACCTGGACTGACATGTCGCAGTAGTTGGGCGCTGTGTGTTGAAGAATGTGAACAGTGTCAATTGATTCTCCGGGCAGTCGGCCATTTACAATACAGCACAATGAGGTTATCTAACATATTGGAAATATCTTTGCTATGTTCCTAGAGCAGGTGAGAAAACAACAAATATCTCAAAGTTGTCATTGAGAAATGTTACTGTGCATGACCAAGTCCAAGCATTTAACCTGCAACAAAGTCAAAGTAATTTATTGGAAGCTCAAAAGACTGATTTTACCCTATAAAAGGGGCTCAAATTCTTTAATCAATTACAGATTGATTTAGTTGAATGCAAAGAGTAGACAAATTATTTCATTAGCTCTGGTTCCCAACTGCATTGGAGCTTCCATTCACAACCCCTGTCTGTTACATGACAGATACCAAGGGCACCCACAGACCCCACAGACTACAATGGGGTCCATCAGTTTTTTTTTCATGGTGTCCATCATTTGAACAGAAAAAAATGTACTGCATGCTGCATTATATTTTCTATCATTTTTAATTGAATCTGTGACAGAGGCTCTAAATGGACCTTAAAGGGAACCTGTCACATAGGTTGTTCCCCCCTTGCTGAGGACAGCACAAGCTAGTGATAGACATTTGCCCCTCAAATCTTATTCATAAGTAGGTGTTAGCTCCACCCACCAAAGGATAGTCCCACCCACTGACAGTTATTCCCATGTTTCTACCTATTCATAGTAATAGGTTAATCAGTTGAGGTGGGCGGGGGCTAGCCTCAGGTGGGCGGGGTTTGAAAAAAAACAGACTCTTTGAATGACTCTTCGAATGACTCTTCTGGCTGAAAACTGCAGATTTGAGCATTAAATACACAAAAACGACAGCATCTTACAGAATAAGGGACACAGCGCTAGAAACAGCAGGTCTGACACTACCTTGTGCTGCCCTCAGCAAGGGGGGAACAACCTATGTGACAGGTTCTCTTTAAACACAGATGTGAACCTGGCCTTATGCCCATATGTAAGTGTATCGTGGGCCCTTCTAAAGCAGCTGATACAACATCAGAGATTATTTAGGGTGCTTTTTATTTAATTTTGTTGCCATTGCTAATCATAAACTCCCAAATTATCACAATTAAGGGCTTCCCTAAGGCCTGAAATGTAAAGAATATACAGTATCTCACAAAAGTGAGTATGCTCCTCACATTTTTGTAACTATTGTATTAAATCTGTTCATGGGACAACACTGACTACATGACACTTTGATGTAAAGTAGTCAGTGTACAGCTTGTACAACAGTGTAAATTTGGTGTGCCCTCAAAATAACTCAATACAGCGAGCATTGTCAAAATCATTGGCATCAAAAGTGAGTTCACTCTTAAGTGAAAATAGACAAATTGTGCCCAGTGTGTCAATATTTTGTGTGGCCATTATTTTCCAGCACTGCTTTAACTCTCTTGGGTATGGAGTTCACTAAAGCTTCACAGGTTGCAGCCACTTGAATCCTCTTCCACTCTTCCATGACAACATCACAGAGCTGGTGGATGTAAGAGACCTGCGCTCCTCCACCTTCCGTTTGAGGATGCCCCGCAGATGCTCAATAGGGTTTAGGTCTGGAGACATGCTTGGCCAGTCCAGCACCTTTACCCTCATTTTCTTTAGCAAGACAGTGGTTGTCTTTTAGGTGTGTTTGAGGTCGTTTTCATGTTGGAATACTGCCCTGCATCCCAGTTTCCAAATTGATGGGATCATGTCATGCTCTATTTCAGTATGTCACAGTACATGTTGGCATTCATAGTTCCCTCAATGAACTGTAGCTTCCCAAAGCACTCATACAGCCCCAAACCATGTCACTCCCACCACCATGCTTGACTGTAAGCAAGACACACTTGTCTTTGTACTCCTCACCTGGTTGCTGCCACACACGCTTGACACCATCTAAACCAAATAAGATTATCATGGTTTTCTCACTACAGGACATGGTTCCAGTAATCCATGTCCCTAAGCTGCTTGTCTTTAGCAGACTGTTTGTGGGCTTTCTTGTGCATCATCTTTAGAAGAGGTTTCCTTCTGGCATGACAGCCATGCAGACCAATTTGATGTAGTGTGCGGTGTATGGTCTGAGCACTGAAAGGCTGACACTCCACCTTTTAACCTCTGCAGCAATGCTGGCAGCACTCATCTCTGGATATGATGCTGAGCATGTGCACTCAACTTCTTTGGTCGACCATGGTGAGGCCTGTTCTGAGTGGAACCTGTCTTGTTAAACCACTGTATGGTCTTGGCCACCATGCTGCAGCTCAGTTTCAGGGTGTTAGCAATCTTCTTATAGCCTAGGACATCTTTATGTAGAGCAACGATTCTTTTTTTCAGATTCTCAGACAGTTCTTTGCCATGAGATGCCATGTTGAACTCCCAGTGACCAGTATGAGACAGTGTGAGAGCCAAATCTGACATACCTGCTCCCCATTTACACCTGAGATCTTGTAACACTTACGAGTCACATGACATCATGGAGGGAAAATGGCAAATTGGGCACAATTTGTCCATTTTCACTCAGGGGTGTACTTGTGTTGCCAGTGGTTTGGACATTGATGGTTGGGTGCTGACTTGTTTTGAGGGCACACCAAATTTATACTGTTAAACAAGCTGTACACTGACTACTTCACATTGTATCAAACTGTGTTTTCCCATGACAAGATATAATACAGTATTTACAAAAGTGTACTTAGCTTTGTGAGATACTGTATGAATCAATAGTAGGGAAAGAGGGAACTTAAGTACAATTAACAAATGTGCCAAAGGCTAAACAAACTCCCTGCCTTTCCCTCTACATGCTTAAAGGGGTGTTCCCCACTAAGCAAAGCGCTTGCGATCATCCTCCCCATTCATTTCTATGTGAGCTCTCGAATATAGCTTCACGCACTCACTCAGCTTTATTCAGAACTTCCATAGAACTGAATGTTAAAGTGGTTCGCAAGCACCGCCCTCCTCATTTTCATGCACCTCAGACCCGTGCATTGCACTTTGCTGTCTGGAAACATCCCTGTAATAAAACTTCACTTTTATTACACACTGCTAAAAGGTTCAGAGGGCAGAGAACAATAAAATGCAGACCACCATTAGATCACAATAGTTGAAGGTAATTGTCAGTGATTAGGAGGAAGTAGAACGAAGTTTGAGGCTAGAAAACTAGCTGACTCCTGATAAGTAAGGGGCTGGCTAGGCTGCCTAATTAGAATTGCCTGTCTTGCGCCTAATTGCGCTGTAACAGCCCCGACTACCACCCACCGTTCCCAGTGATGACGATGAGATAGGGTTATACAGGAATCTATCTGCAGCAACAACAAGTCAGGTCCACTAGTGAAAAAGAAAAAAAGCAAAGCCCCCACTCATCATGTGTCAAAACTAAACTTGGCATCATCAGGGGTACATGTGGCTCAGACTGTCAACCAACCATTGCACCATTATAGACACTACCTGCCAGGTTCACACCGTCACAATCGACACCAGCCTACGCTGTTGTTACCAGAAACTGTACTGCAGCATGCTATGCTAATTGTTTCTGCCATTTCCATCAGAATTTGTGACAGAAGTTCTGAATAGAACCTCTGATACCAGATGTGAAGAGGGCCTAATCTGTTGATAGTGGGATGTATCCGTGGTGGGTGCTTTTGTCAGCAGCTGTTAATATAAGGACACCTCCTGTGAAATGGATCATTTATCTTGGTGAAAATGAAAGAATTACAATTAGTACATTAAATTAGTGGGATGCCTTTTAGTTTCAATGGACAACCATGGTCCTCCAAAGCCAGAAGTAGGGTATACTCCCCCGAAAAACCCTTTGTGGTTAGTAGACAATGGGTTATGTAACACAAGCGTCTTAAATGCATGTTCATTTTCCTCACCGGCTTATTGTAGTTGAATGGATTTAGGTACATATATACATTTGGAATTAATTCCGTAAAGGAGTCCAAAGGGTTTAACAGTTAAAGTTAATTCCAGTAGACATAAAATGGATTGCACAGAATTAAAAAACATGGCTGCCTTCTTCAAGGGACAACACCACACCGGTCCACAGGTTGTAGCTTGACTTTAATGAAGTGAACAGGGCAGAGCTGCAATATCACACGCAAGGGACGGATTTTCATTGGAGCAGAAGGAGCTCTCCCACAGGTTTAGAGGGACCGATGTAGGAAAGCAACGCAGCATCTGTGTAACCAACTATGACACCAGGAAAAGGGAAAGGAGGTTGGAGGGGAAAGCGGATGAAACCACCTGCTACATTGCCACAAAGCAGCATTGTAAAGCCTTTTGGAGTGGTTTGCAAAGACATGACTGGACGTTCTCAGCAGCAGAGACCAGTGGTACCCCAAACAGACTAACATTCTGAGTGAGCTGGTTAAATCAACTGGAGCTGTATTCTACCTATTTTATCCCCCATCTTATAAAATTGGGCAAAAAATTGGTCTTGTTTTGGCCACATAAACATGCTGGTGGGTCTAACTAGGCTAAACACAGGCCTGAAAGTGACCTAGACACTTTCAGCCCTGACCTAGACAGTTTTCATACATGAAGCCCTTAGTGTAGCAGGCGCTTTTACAGTGCAAAGCTCAGGTACTAGATAAGAGTTGCTTATGCGTTTCGAACTTTGTAAAGTCAGTCATGTAGCTTAAAAAGGGGCACCTTTATCTTCGTGTGGAGTTGGTAGAAGGCGTTTAGTTAGTTGGGGATCCCCATTAATGAACTTTTCTATATCCAAGACACTGTTAATCTGGCCCAGAACCTGTGGATTTGTGTGACACTATTTTTGAAAGAATCCTCAGTCATTACTTTTCTGAATGTTTCATCAATAGAATCTATTGTAAAATCAAAAATAGTTTTGAACTACAAATTGCAGTCCTCAAGATCTCACAGTTTGCAAGTGCATCCTAACTTGTAGGGTTTCCACCTCTGCCATCATCTCTGCCCCCTTGACTTTACTCAACTTATTAGCGTACAGAGCAAGCACAAAATAAAGTTTTACCTCTGTACACATTGCCTGTGAAGCCACATATAGAATACTATCTGACCTCGCTGCCACAAGAGGTTGTGATGGTGGATTCATTAAACAAGTTTAAGAAAGGTTTAGATCAGCGGTGGGCAATTCATTTACCCATGGGGCCACATTAGAGGCGAATATAAGACTAATATATTTAACTCAGTCCTACCTATGACCTATATACGGAGTCATTGCTAAGCTCTTATCAACTGACTTGAGGCCTTAACAGCCGGCTTAACGACTGTTAGCAACTTCATAACGCAGTAGTTATATGTCCCCCAGTATAGGTAATAGGGTCCTCCAGTAAGTTATATTTCTCCCAGTATAGGTAATATCGTCCCCCGGTAAGTTATATGTCTCCCAGTATAGGTTATACGGTCCCTCAGCAAGTTATAAGTCCCCCAGTATAGGTAATAGGGTCCTCCAGTAAGTTATATGTTCCCCAGAAGGTAGGTATATTAGTAATATGTCCCCCAGTAGGTATATAGCAAGGTTATACGTCCCCCAGTGGGTATATAGGTAGGTTAGAGGTTCCCCAGTAGGTATATCGGCAGATTATAGGTTCCCAGCAGATATATAGGTAGGTTATAGGTCCCCCAGGGGGTATATAGGTATGTTATATGTCTCCTAGCAGGTATATAGATAGGTTATATGTCCCCCAGTTGGTATATAGGTAGGTTATAGGGCCCCCAGTAGCTATATAGGTAGGTTATAGGTTCTCCAGCAGGTATATAGGCAGGTTATAGGTTCCCCAGTAGGTATATAGACAGGTTATATGTCCCCCAGCAGGTATAAATGTCCCCAGTAGGTATATAGGCAGGTTATACAGTATGTCCCACAGCAGATAGAGATTTATTCTGATTGCCATATTGGATTCAGGAAGGAACTTTTCATCTTGTATGGTAAAATAGGCATCTGTGCTACAGGGGTTTTTCCTTCTTCTGGATAAACACAGTATGGTTGCAGGTTGGACTTGGTGGACCTATATCTTTTTTCAACCTTATCTACTACTTATGAGCAACAAAGAAAGTCTTAGACCTAGACAGTTTTCATATATGTCCCTCTTGGTGCTTAATTCAATGTTTTACTCCGACAACCAAACAGACTTCCAACCAACTTCAGGCCAGATATGGAGTTTATGAAATGCATTTTTTATGTAGGTAGTTATGTAGGTGAAAACAATATTTACGAAAAGTTAGGGATTTTTGGCTTTTGGGTGAAACTTTTGGAAAACGTAGAAATTTCACACTACAGTGTTAGTTTATCCTGAAAGTCGGTCATTTACGTCGTAGCATGCAATGTTGATTTTCTCATCTGAAACAATTTAATGAAATAAAAGCCAACAACAGTGCAGGGTATTCATCAAAAACTGTCAGTGTCTCAATAAGGTGTTGTGTGGCCTTGAGCATCAATTATAGATTGACAACAATGTCTTATGCTGTTCACAAGTTGAGTTTTTGACTTCTGAGACATGGCAACCCACTCTTCTTGAAGGGCTTCCCTCAGGTCATTGAGCTTCAGGGGTACAGAGGTACGAGCTTCTATACAGTGACTCAGCTGATCCCACAGATTTTCTAGGCGGTTCAGGTCTGGAGAAAGTGCAGGCCACTCCATTTGAGGTGCCCCACTCTCCAATAGCCGTTCCCTAATGACGTGTCCTCTATGAGCTGGAGCATTGTGCTCCATGAGGATGAAATGAGCCTTGTGTTTGCCATGTAGAGGCACAATAACTGGATTAATGATCTTATTCAAGTAGTAGAGGCTTGTCACTATACCATTCACAAATTGTATTGACTAGACACACCTGCTCACACTGTAACACCACCACCAAAGACTTGTCTGGTGACAACAGTGGATGATGCATAGCGTTCTCCTTGATGTCTCCAACATCGCTGGCGGCCATAATTTCTGCTCAGAGTTAATCGACTTTCATCACTGGACAGCACTGAGGATCGCTGTTCCCATGTCCAGCTTAGATGATTCCTGGCCCATGTAAGACCATGATGCCTCTGCTTGGTGGTGTGGTCATATCGTCAAGCAAGTAGACCATGCTGATGTAAACAGTTACAAATGGTGTGACCTGACACTTGGTTGTATCTCACCTCCCTTAAACGTGCCTGGTGTTGAGCATTCATCATGTGGTTCCACAGGGCATTGTTTACAATGCAGCGGTTATCAGTGTGTGATGGAGCCAAAGGACGTCCACTTCTTTGCCTTTCTGTGACTCTTCCAGTCTCTCAGTATCTCTGATACAACCTGCTTCTGACACACCGTGACAATCTAAGCTTAGTGGCCATTTCCATCTGAGAGCATCCTGCTTGAAGCCTTTCAATGGCGAAGTCCTGTCGATCAATTGTAAAGTGTTGCTTTGGTCTCATGATGTCAAAATGTTAACAGCAGGATGAGGAGGACTGTTTAAATCCCAATTCAAATTGAACTCCTAAATTTGTTGGGTGCTTCAGGGATCAAACACTCATTTCATATCTCCTTTATCCAGCTTCAGCTTTCAGTGTGCATAAAAGGGGGCATGTGTTATTTATCTGCATGGCAGATCATGTGACCCAGCAGGCTGCCATCCCCATGTCGTTCCTCACAGTGTGTTCACTCTAGTCAAAGAAAGGCATGTTTATGTAAATAGCTGTGAGTAGTTATAAAGTAGCCGAGTGGTTGGCATTTCTGCCTTCCAACACATGGATCTTAGGTTCAAATCCCTGCATGAGCCAAACATATAGATTTTTTTGGTCTCAATGCACATATGTGATTGAAATTTCTTTTTTCTTTTTATTTATTTGCACTGTTTGACCAATTACTAGGAGAACACAGCACAATAGTAGAATGACAGTACCTGGGCTCGAATACTGGCTCAGCAGTGAGTGTGTGTGATTACTAAGCAGAGAAGAGACTGACAGTAGCTGCCTGTGAGGAGAGGTGATGTGTGAGCATGTGTGGCTATGACTGAGGAGCTCTGGTCCCTAGTGATATCCCTTGGAGACAAGCTGTACACTATGGATCACTAAGGTAGCAGCTAAAACAAAAATGGTAGAAAATGTTTAATAATGATGAATGGTGAAAATGTTTATTATTTAATTTGTAAGCTTTTCATGTCAATTTTACTTCGTGGTAAACCCCTTTAAGGGATGGTCTCATTTAGTGCATTTTTAAAAAAATCTTTTGAGACATTTTATATTCATCCTGAAATTTCAACCATAAAACAAATATTACTAACTTTTTGTGAGTAGTGTAGTGTTTGTAGCACTTGTGTTTACATGCACAGGTGAATAATACCCCACATGATGTGCAAGGAACAGTAAGGGCATGTCCCCACGGCACGGGTTTGTGGCAGATTTTTCAGACGGTTTGGGGTTTTGCCGACCGTCTGAAAAACCATCCGCAAACGAGCACAACGGGCTTCTAATGAAAACCCGTGCAGCAGTCCCCAATCTGCCGCCCGCCCGAAAAACATTGTGCATGCACATTTTTCCGTCCGGTTTTCGGACTGAATATGTGCATGTGAATGGGAAGGGGGGAGGGCTAATCGCAGAGAAAAGCCGCCCCACCCCCCCACGGCCATGGGGAGGGCACACAATCCGGACAAATACCGGTCGGATAAACTGACCGGTATTTGTCCATTGCCGTGTAAACAGCCCCTAAGGTGGCTGCGGATGTGAGGATGAGGGTAGGAGTACATGGTGCGGTTTCGGCACAGCCAAAAAAAATTAGAGGTTGCACAAATTTGCAGGTCAACCCGGCAAAATCACATTAACATTGATAACATTAATAATGAATAACATGGTAAGTGGCCACGTGGCTTTGACCTGAAAATTTGGGCCACTTATCAAGAAAATTAAAATCAGCGGTGCAACATTCAATAGCATTTTTGGGTGGTGACAAAACTGCGCTATATTAGCCTATCCTAATTCTAAGGATGAGATATTTAACAATCGAATCCTAAGGCTTCATGAACACATCAGAGGCGCGTGCTTAGATCTTGGTCGTCGGTGCATGAAGGATGCATGATATGGAGTCTACGGCTTCTGTGTGCTGCCGTACAGCCAGTGGGTGCAGTGGGTACAGAGCTATTCTCCCTAGACTCCAATGTGGTTGTTTAAAAGACGCCTTAATCTGCACCTCTGTAATGATAATCTGGTATTTTTTTCAACTGAAATATTTACACCTATACTTATAGTTATTAAATGGTCTATAACAAAGACACATCTCTATAGAGGAATAAGTGTCAATCTGTCCAAATTCACTAGTATTAGTCAGTATTACCTCTTTCTATACAACCAATCCCACTCCAACCTAAAAAAATCACATCAGTGCTACACTTCGCATCATCCTTTCCTTACAACCCAGGAACACTTATACTTAACTCAGATCCCCAAAAATGTATAAAATTCCCTATTTATTGATCTGCGGTTTCCATAAAGTAAATGATTCTCAAAAACAGCTCTGCATAAACGCCAGCTAAAGCTCGCAGTTAAGTCAGACGATACACCCTACACCCAACCTCCCGCATCCATCCCCCCACCCTCCTGAATCTTATTTCTGTCGCAAACATTAACATAAACAAATGAAGTGCAAAAAAAGCGACCCCTGCATCGCGCAGCTACGTCTCCATCTAGCTTAACCCTCTAGTGCCTCCTGCGCCTTACTCCAACAGCCCCAGGACCCTGCTGCTGAAAGGTGTCTGGGAAAATGATATGGATATCTATGGAGGGATATGGAAATGTTCTTATCCTGCCATCCATATTATTACAATAATAGGGGAGGTCTCATACGGAGGTTTGACAACGAGCGCATCTCGTCGCTGCCTGTGAACCCCTTGCCCAGTAAAAGAGGAAGAGGTGTAATAGGGTAAAAGGTTTGATCTGACTTGAAAACAATTTTCTTGTTTGGTCTGGAAATCTCCTTAATGGCTCATTTGCAAGGCGAAAATAAACACGAATTTTAAAAAGGAAAAGGATGAGAAGCACAGAAGGGGCGACTGCATGTGCAGGATTTTCACTGCAATGCTTGTAGAGGGAGGAAGAACATGTGTGTGGTTAATGGTGCCCTATTTGGAGGACGGAGGAGCTGGAAATTGGAAATGTAATTCTGCATCTTTTAATAACGAGAAGGGGGAGGAGGGAGTTGATATCCCCCTAAAACATGATCCTTTTTCTAAAGAGCACGGAATATCTGACGTATTTGTGCACGCTCCACTACATCTGTATGTGATCAGCACTAGCATCTCCGAAATCTTTGACGGCTTCTTATGATAAGAAGCGTTGCAAGGCAAATTAAGACAAATGGCTGCCCCCCTCCTTACATCGTGCAGTCTTGGAAGGGTTAATGAGCTGCAGGTACAGGAATAATTAGCAGTAGCACACAGCTTGCTTGCAGTGTATACAGATAAAAGGTACAGTACAAGCGACTGTATCCCTAAATCTGCCTCTCCCTAGTATTTTCATTATCTACAGCATATGGAAGGGCAAAGAGTGGGGTTAATTGAGCTAATTAGGAGACAATGAATGTGTGTCCCTGGCAGGGGGACGGTAGTCTTGGAGAGATGCAAAATCTGTGAGAGCCCTAGAGGTCTGACCTACTGATTAATGGGGAGCTCAGGGTTCATCCCAGAGGGCACAAGTTACAGTAAGAAGAAGGAGGGAGTGATGAAGAGCATAAAATTACCCCAAGCAGAACGAAACAAACAAGCAGCTTAATGCAACCAAACCACATAGGGACAGAAAGGTAACATACATATGTATAGAGGTTCAAAACCGTTCACCTAAAGTCACGATTCCTGCGACCCAACGATCCCTGATCCAAAGAGAAGGAAGATCAATGACACTGACTTATAGCGTAGCTCAAAGACAATGTTCAAGTAATAGAAAAAATATATGGATGCACGCAGGAGATGGATGCAAATGTAAAAAAGCACAAAATCTGCAATTATCAGCGTGTATGTATATATGGTATGTATGTATATAGGTGTGTATGTATGTTTAGATTTCTATTTGTATGTAAATATATGTGTATGTATATATGTGAATATATATGCAAATGTATGGTATGTATAAATATACATGTATCTCTATGTTTACTTGTATATTTGTATGTATACATATGTGCATATATGTGTCTATATATCTAAGTGTATGCAGATGTATGCAAGTTTATAGATGGGTATGAATTTTTATATGTATCTGTGTGCATTTTTATATGTATGTATATATATATATATATACACATATATATATATGTATATGTGTGTGTCTGCGCGCATGTATATAGGTGTGTATGTATGTTTAGATTTCTATTTGTATGTAAACATATGTGCAGATATATATGTGAATATATATGCATATAAGTATGGTATGTATAAATATACATGTATCTGTATGTTTACGTGTATATTTGTATTTATACATATGTGCATATATGTGAATGAAGATGTATGCATGTTTATAGATGTGTATGAATTTTTATATGTATCTGTGTGCATTTTTATATGTATATTTATATATACACACACACATATATATATATATATATATATGTGCCTGCGTGCATGTATATAGGTGTGTATGTATGTTTTATGTCTATTTGAATGTATATGTAAACATGTGTGCAGATATGTGTGTGAATATATGCATGTATGTATGGTATACATCTATATCCATGTGTATGTATGTTTACGTGTATATTTGTATGTATACATATGCGCATGTATGTGTCTATATACCTGTGTATGTATTTCTAAGTCTATTTGTATATGTATAAACATGTATAGACTCATACATGTATTGACGCCATACATACACATAAGTATACATGTACATACAAATAGATATAAAACACACATACACACCTATATACATGCGTGTACACCACACTATAATTATATATTATGATATTATATATCATAAAAATATATAATTATATATGTTTTATACATTTCTATGTAATGTATACATTTGTGTATGTATGTTGTCTATACATGTACAAGTATGTAGATGTATGTATATAGGTGTGCATGTATTTTTATTTGTCTATTTGAATATATATATATACATATGTGTATGTATGTGTTTGTAGACACACATACATATATAGGTGTGTGTATGTTTATATGTCTATTTGTATGTATATTCTCACATATGTGTGTATATATATATTGTATGTGTGTATGTATGTTTATATGTATGTATACATGTTTGTATGTATGTATGTTTACATGTATGTATACATGTAAGTGTATGTGTGAATATATGTATGTATATGTATGGTATATTTGTATATAGGTTTGTATGTATGTTTATATGTACATACTTCTAAACATATGTGCATTCCCCATACTGAATGTTGATATATGTACATGTATGTGTATTTATATGTGTAAATGTTGATGTATGTTTATGTGCATGTATGTGTATTTATATTTATAAATATTGATGTATGTACATGTGCATGTATGTTCATTTATATTTGTGAATGTTATTGTATGTATATGTGCATGTATGTGTATTTATTTGTGTGAATGTTGTTGTTTGCATATGTGCATGTATGTGTATTTATATGTGTGAATGTTGATGTATGTATATGTGCATGTATGTGTATTTATATTTGTGTGAATGTTGAGGTATGTATATGTGCATGTATGTGTATTTATATGTGTATATGTTGATGTATGTATATGTGCATGTATGTGTATTTATATGTGTGTATGTTTATGTATGTATATGTGCATGTATGTGTATTTATATGTGTGTATGTTGATGCATGTATGTGTATTTATATGTGTGTATGTTTATGTATGTATATGTGCCTGTATGTTTATTTATATGTGTGTATGTTTATGTATGTATATGTGCATTTATATGTGTGTATGTAGATGTATATATATATGTACATGTATGTGTATTTATATGTACTCATCATGCAATGCACCTTTATTAATGAACACACAGGTTATACCTTCGCTGCAGGTCCCCACCTGTATTTATATGTGTATGTTGATGTATGTATATGTGCATGTATGTGTATTTATATGTGTGTATGTTGATGTATGTGCCTGTATGTGTAATTATATATGTGTATGTTGATGCATGTATGTGTATTTATGTGTGTATGTTGATGTATGTATATGTGCATGTATGTGTATTTATATGTGTGTATGTTGATGTATGTATATGTGCATGTATATGTATTTATATGTGTGTATGTTGATGTATGTGTATGTGCCTGTATGTGTAATTATATATGTGTATGTTGATGTATGTATATGTGCATGTATATGTATTTATATGTGTGTATGTTGATGTATGTGTATGTGCCTGTATGTGTAATTATACACTCACCGGCCACTTTATTAGGTACACCATGCTAGTAACGGGTTGGACCCCCTTTTGCCTTCAGAACTGCCTCAATTCTTCGTGGCATAGATTCAACAAGGTGCTGGAAGCATTCCTCAGAGATTTTGGTCCATATTGACATGATGGCATCACACAGTTGCCGCAGATTTGTTGGCTGCACATCCATGATGCGAATCTCCCGTTCCACCACATCCCAAAGATGCTCTATTGGATTGAGATCTGGTGACTGTGGAGGCCATTTGAGTACAGTGAACTCATTGTCATGTTCAAGAAACCAGTCTGAGATGATTCCAGCTTTATGACATGGCGCATTATCCTGCTGAAAGTAGCCATCAGATGTTGGGTACATTGTGGTCATAAAGGGATGGACATGGTCAGCAACAATACTCAGGTAGGCTGTGGCGTTGCAACGATGCTCAATTGGTACCAAGGGGCCCAAAGAGTGCCAAGAAAATATTCCCCACACCATGACACCACCACCACCAGCCTGAACCGTTGATACAAGGCAGGATGGATCCATGCTTTCATGTTGTTGACACCAAATTCTGACCCTACCATCCGAATGTCGCAGCAGAAAATCGAGACTCATCAGACCAGGCAACGTTTTTCCAATCTTTCTACTGTCCAATTTCGATGAGCTTGGCAAATTGGAGCCTCAGTTTCCTGTTCTTAGCTGAAAGGAGTGGCACCCGGGGTGGTCTTCTGCTGCTGTAGCCCATCTGCCTCCAAGTTCGCCGTACTGTGCGGTCAGAGATGCTCTTTCTGCCTACCTTGGTTGTAACGGGTGGCTATTTGAGTCACTGTTGCCTTTCTATCAGCTCGAACCAGTCTGCCCATTCTCCTTTGACCTCTGGCATCAACAAGGCATTTCCGCCCACAGGACTGCCGCTCACTGGATGTTTTTTCTTTTTCGGACCATTCTCTGTAAACCCTAGAGATGGTTCAAAGGCACTCAAATCACCTTTCTTCCCCATACTGATGCTCGGTTTGAACTGCAGGAGATTGTCTTGACCATGTCTACATGCCTAAATGCACTGAGTTGCCGCCATGTGATTGGCTGCTTAGAAATTAAGTGTTAACGAGCAGTTGGACAGGTGTACCTAATAAAGTGGTCGGTGAGTGTATATGTGTATGTTGATGTATGTATATGTGCATGTATGTGTATTTATATGTGTGTATGTTGATGTATGTATATGTGCATGTATGTGTATTTATATGTGTGTATGTTGATGTAGGTATATGTGCATGTATGTGTATTTATATGTGTGTATGTTGATGTATGTGCCTGTATGTGTAATTATATATGTGTATGTTGATGTATGTATATGTGCATGTATATGTATTTATATGTGTGTATGTTGATGTATGTGTATGTGCCTGTATGTGTAATTATATATGTGTATGTTGATGTATGTATATGTGCATGTATGTGTATTTATATGTGTGTATGTTGATGTATGTGTATGTGCCTGTATGTGTAATTATATATGTGTATGTTGATGTATGTATATGTGCATGTATGTGTATTTATATGTGTGTATGTTGATGTATGTATATGTGCATGTATGTGTATTTATATGTGTGTATGTTGATGTATGTGCCTGTATGTGTAATTATATATGTGTATGTTGATGCATGTATCTGTATTTATGTGTGTATGTTGATGTATGTATATGTGCATGTATATGTATTTATATGTGTGTATGTTGATGTATGTGTATGTGCCTGTATGTGTAATTATATATGTGTATGTTGATGCATGTATCTGTATTTATGTGTGTATGTTGATGTATGTATATGTGCATGTATGTGTATTTATATGTGTGTATGTTGATGTATGTATATGTACACGTATGTGTATTTATATGTGTGAATGTTGATGTATGTATATGTGTATGTATGCTTTTATACATGCTTTGTGTGTATGTAGATGAATACGAATGGAAATATTTACACATAGATTTATAATCAGAAGAGCAACCTTTGCTAGTATGTACACTGCAGAGATATTGCTGACATTGTCTGATGTCTTTATGTTAATTGTTGTGCTGAAAAATTCATTAGACTGAGAAAAGATACAATTGTATTTACTAGGTGACATAGATAGAGACTATTTTGCAAATATAAAGAAATCAATAGATAATACTTCTACAACCAATTTTAGGACTACAGTCCCTGAATATGATAATTGTCTTGTAGCTCTGCAATCAAAGATGGATGACCAGAAAGAGACAAATGGCGCTCATTTTCCTTCTATTGCACCAACATATTCCACAACTCTGCACAAATGTATTTTCATGTCATAAGCTCTGTGTATATAGACTGTGCACATGTATCCACTGGTGAGTGAGCTGCGACTCATCTGAAGCCCTTGCCGGTACATGCTGCAATAGAGTTTGCCTTAGAGAAGGGACTGGAAGCACAGAAAACAAGGATTACACTAAAGGCGTAATATTTTCTCTTTTTCTGGAAGTTTTCCTAACTCCTTGACAGAGGTATAAAATAGATCAAACACTTTCTAGGAAAACCATTAAGGACATGACTGCTGCTGACTAGTTTTCCAGTAGTGATGGAATATGAGGAGATATCATCTTTACAACACAGAAGGCCAAAGACATAAAGGTTCTGTAACGCTGGTGCAATATATGGGTCTGAGGAGGACATGGCAGATTGTTCCTTATGCTCCTATAAATATGTTAGAACATGTTATTACCATAAGGTTCACTGCACAGGTGCAAAGTTTCACATTTGGGACAATAATATACTTTGTATGACACCCAGGGCCGGGACGATGGGTAGGCGAAGGTAGGCAACCGCCCTAGGGCACCACTTCATCCCAGGTAGAAAAGGGGGCGAAAGAAGGCATGGGGTGTGCTGAATTTTCCATTAGGGGGCGCTCTGTGCCTTATTTGCCTAGGACACCAGAATACCTTGTCTCAGCCCTGATGACACCAAACCAATGGAGTAGTAGTGGGGAATAAGTGTGAACATGTATGAACCTGGCGCCGATTTGCCAGTTCTACCTCTGTTTTTAATAGTGTATGATCCGACAGTCTGTATGAAAGGGTCTTTATAACCCATGTGTCCCATTCTATGCCAAAAGTAGTCTCGGCAATGCCACTTTGAAACTGGTATGGATTTATACCATTAACTTTGGCGCATTATACGATTCTTGTGCAACACGCCCCCATGTCAGTGGCACATTCAAGTGTGTCGTGTCGGGGATAGGATGCGCCAAGCTGTGGGGTACCACGGTTCATACCGTATCTATAGAACAGGGATACGACAATATGTTTGGCTCAAAGCATGGCAAAAAAATGGCGCAGCACTGTTCATACATGTCGCCCGAAGCCTTGAGGCCCACAAGCTCCTCAGTCACATAAGAGACCAGCAGTGTTGTTAATGGCTGAAACAAAGAGATCATTTTAGACAGATCTAACACATGGCAAGTTAACACATCACCTGCGCCCTGGTATAGATTTGGTGCCTAAGTTCCGCAGTTCTAGGCTGGGTTCATGGTCTTTTTTGATGCATATTTTGCCTCAGTACTTGGAAGCCAAACCCAAGCTTGGAACCTAAACAGAGAAAAGGTGTAATGGAAACATTTGCACCTCTTGTGTGTTTGGGATCCACTCCTGGTTTGTTTTGCAAATACTGACAGAAAAAACTGACCAAAATACCACTGTGTGAACCCAGTCTTAGTCAATGTGTACACAGCAATTTGAAAATGCCACCCAAAACCTAACGGTATTTTCATATCGCATGGATCACTCCGCACCGCTGTATTTTTGTGCGTTTTTTTGCGCAAAAAAACGTCGTCAGATTTTGGATTCCCAGCAGCCCAGAACATTGGGTGGGAGTGTGGGAGGGGGAGACTACAACATATTCTATATTCCGTTGGTCGGATTTCGGATTCCCAGCAGCCCAGTACATTCGGTGGGGGGGAGACTACAACATATTCTATATTCCGATGGTCGGATTTCGGATTTTACCAGCAGCCCAGTACATTGGGTGGGGGTGGGGAGGAGACTACAACATATTCTATATTCCGATGGTTGGATTTCGGATTCCCAGCTGCCCAGTATATTGGGTGGGTGTGGGGGGGAGACTACAACATATTCTATATTCTGATGGTCGGATTTCGGAATCCCAGCAGCCCAGTACAATGGGTGAGGTGGGGGGGAGACTACAACATTCTATATTCCGATGGTCGGATTTCGGAGTCCCAGCAGCCCAGTACATTGGGTGGGGGTGGTGTTGGGGAGGCTACAACATATTCTATATTCCGATGTCGGATTTCGGATTCCCAGCAGCCCAGTACATTGGGTGGGGGTGGGAGGAGACTACAGCATATTCTATATTCCGATGGTCGGATTTCGGATTCCCAGCAGCCCAGTACATTGGGTGGGGTGGGAGGAGACCACAGCATATTCTATATTTCGATGGTCAGATTTCGGATTCCCAGCAGCCCAGTACATTGGGTGGGGGTGGGGAGGAGACTACAGCATATTCTATATTCCGATGGTCGGATTTTGGATTCCCAGCAGCCCAGTACATTGGGTTGGGGTGGGGAGGAGACCACAGCATATTCTATATTTCGATGGTCAGATTTCGGATTCCCAGCAGCCCTGTACTTTGGGTGGGGGTGGGGAGGAGACTGCAGCATATTCTATATTTCGATGGTCGGATTTTGGATTCCCAGCAGCCCAGTACATTGGTGTGAGGTGGTGGTGGGAGGACTACAACATATCTATATTCCGATGGTCGGATTTCGGAGTCCCAGCAGCCCAGTACAATGGGTGGGGTGGGGGGGGAGACTACAACATTCTATATTCCGATGGTCGGATTTCGGAGTCCCAGCAGCCCAGTACAATGGGTGGGGTGGGGGGGAGACTACAACATTCTATATTCTGATGGTCAGATTTCGGAGTCCCAGCAGCCCAGTACATTGGGTGGGGGTGGGGAGGAGACTACAGCATATTCTATATTTCGATGGTCGGATTTTGGATTCCCAGCAGCCCAGTACATTGGGTGGAGGTGGTGGTGGGGAGGCTACAACATTATCTATATTCGATGGTCGGATTTCGGAGTCCCAGCAGCCCAGTACATTGGGTGGAGGTGGTGGTGGGGAGGCTACAACATATCTATATTCCGATGGTCGGATTTCGGAGTCCCAGCAGCCCAGTACAATGGGTGGGGTGGGGGGGAGACTACAACATTCTATATTCCGATGGTCGGATTTCGGAGTCCCAGCAGCCCAGTACATTGGGTGGGGGTGGTGTTGGGGAGGCTACAACATATTCTATATTCCGATGGTCGGATTTCGGATTCCCAGCAGCCCAGTACATTGGGTGGGGGTGGGGAGGAGACTACAGCATATTCTATATTCCGATGGTCGGATTTTGGAGTCCCAGCAGCCCAGTACATTGGGTGGAGGTGGTGGTGGGGAGGCTACAACATATCTATATTCCGATGGTCGGATTTCGGAGTCCCAGCAGCCCAGTACATTGGGTGGGGCTGGTGGTGGGGAGGCTACAATATATTCTATATTCCGCCGGGCAGTTTTTGGTTTAGGTTTCCCTCAGTAAAAAAATCCATGCTGTGCAGACTACAACACGGATTTTCTATTGAGGGCTACACAGTGCTGGGTACGGTGGATTTTTCAGCAGATTCAAAATACTGAATCCACTGAAAAACAATCTGAAATTCTGTGCTGTGTAGACCTAGCCTTAGGGTACAGGTTTTTATCGGACCCAAAATTGGGCATTGTGCTCTATACACAACAGCTGCAATGGAAGTCAATTGCGCATCCAGCTCCTCAGCATGCACCACTGTAGACAACAGCTTTCCATCTGCTGTTCCCATAAAAATGGGATGGAAACGATTGCATTTTGAGATAAGTAAAGCATTACTTTATTAGTGAAAAATATGGGGAATCTACCAGTATTGGAGAGAGTTTACCAGGGAGCTTAAAGAATCCCATCCATGAAAAAATCCATTACAAATAGGAATTTAACCCTATAACCTAATGGTCCCAGTGATTTCCTCGAGTTTCCCTACAGGTCCAGACTTGTCCCAGGTCAGGATAGTATCCCCTGTGTTCTATTACATCCTGTGTTTGCACCTCACTCCTGGCAACAAAAACGAATGTGTGTTCCTTTTGTTAAAAGAAGGCAAACAAAGGGAGTGGAGACAGTGCAGGTAATTGCCTATACGTATGGCTCAGGTACAGGGGACAGAGAGAGAAAGGACGGTTGTAGGAAGAGAATAGGGACGAGAAGGAAACAGAGAATTTCTAGTAGATTTCAATAGGGATGAGACTCAATCCGGGAAAGATCAAGTCTGTTCCTGTAGCAGATATTCACTAACAGAGATAGCTTGATTGAGCCACTAATGCAGGAAATCAGCAGGATCACATTTATTGTTTCAGTTATGGATCCACCATGCACCGACATCATTTTTACGCAATACGACTAGTGACAACTGATAATGAGAATTCAGCCATATACAATGCTTGGAATTCTTGGGAATATTTCTCAGAAATGTTTTCAATGTTAATTGGCGTTTAGCGTATAATGGTGATACATATGTCACCATTCATTCCCCACGTTAACATATAGGTTGGCTATTTTTAGTAGATAGTCTATTGCTTACAAAACCATTGCTTTCATTACAAAAACCTTTTGGTAATAGGACGCTTTATCTGAAACAACTGAGCAGAGTCACATTGGATTACGTGTAACACACAATTGCTATATCTAGGGCTGGGTGTACAATGCTCTGCAAACTTTGCTCACTGACCCCTGTTAACAAATGTCATGCAAATAATGCTGGAGTCATCAGCCACAATTTTAAGGAACACTTATGTATCAGTATCATGTGAATCAGAGTCAGCAGTCTATCCCCATGAAGTGTGCCAGCGCCGCCGCTCTACAAGCCTGGTTCTACAGAAACCTAGTGGCACAAGGATTTGCATGCAACACCACCAACAACCTACAAAAGACACAAAGACTCTTCATTTCTCAAATGCATCCTCTGTGGAAGCACAATATGTAAACCTTCAGGTATAATGGCTGTAAATGCTGTCACTGCTGATGTCTGTGACTCTATAGACCTCGTAGTGCATCTGGCTCAACTCTGTCCATTGCAACAGGCACTGTTACAGGATCACTGGGGCAGCGAGCATCTCCGCGCTGAAAGCAGAGCACACTCACGATCCCATATAATTGCTCTGCAGCATTACAATGCTCTGCGCTTCAGTGCTCAGCTCACAATAAAGATGCACATTCTACATACTGCACTATACAATGCACTGTTGGTACTGAAGGCAAACGTGAAATATGCAAGTTTCCAGCTCAGTGCAAGTTCTGGAATATATAAAAGTCTCTTTAGACCCTTTAAGGGGTCTTGTTGAGATAGGAGAGCAACAACAAAGTATCAACGATAGAAACAAGTAGACCAGACGCAGGCACATGCCATATACACACGGTCTATCAAGGTGCACCCAGCTTTCCTCTATGTATGAGGATTTGTTAGGTGCTACATAAATGACTACTTGACTGTAGGACTACTAATGACAATAATACCTACTAGTCATGATAAAACCTATCTACCTTGACATATTTCTATTGCTGCTTTTATTAGTTGTAGTCCTGCCTCTAATGATCGTAGCACTGCCTCCACTTCCACTGACTATCTATTCTATATAACAAGTATGCTACTTCTAGTATTGGTTACAGTGCTGTCTACACCACCTTTCACACCTGATGTCTGGGTGCATTGATGTTGTCTCACAGGCCACCTATTCTTTTCATGCACATCTAAAGAGTTAACCCTTGGTCACCTAACTCTGTAAGCAACAGTCACCTAGAAGAACAATCAGAAACTATACAAGTTATGTATACAACAAAAATGACCCTCCAATAAAAAACCCTCTACCCCACCTTTATGGAAATGCCATGTTCATGCATGTGTGACAGTCACCATCTCCTTCCCCAATCAACACCACACAATAATGCCTATGACACAGATGTAATAGACATGCAGTGTACAGAGACCATTGTCACACATATATCCATCTGGGTGTGTACACACAAGCCATAACCATATACACAGGTAAATGCATCTGCCAGGAAGCTCATGTAAAGTATCTAGATTGTGCACTTCAATTTACCAACTGACAGGATGCAACATATTTCTTTAGCAAACAGAGGGAAAGTAGCAATACATAGAGAGCACCAATGGAGTAATCAGAGCTGGCACTGGGCATCCTCCAGGGCACATGAGTGGGCACACATCATGCCACAACTAACTGGTGCACAGCATCCACTACATCCCAGGTGCAGAGCATCAAAGTAACTCTGCTCCAAGTGTAGCAAGTGTGCGCTGCCCCCCGGTCCCGGGCACTGCGTCCGCACTCACCTGTCTGCACTGAACACAGCAGGAGGAGAGTTACCAGCAACATTCCATCCAGAGAGGGGAGATGCCGCCTGTGAATCCCTCCTTACATCCGAGCGCAGTGCTCAGCAGCCCGCACTGCTCCCGTGCAGGAGCGGCTCCTCCTCTCTCCTGTCATCAATAGGTGGGGAGGGGACATGCTAAAAGGAGTGACACTCCGGTGAAAGGCATGCAAGTGCCCAAATCCTGCCACCATACCTGGCACCCCTGTGCCTCACAGCTTGGATGGGCAGAAAGTTACATGGGATCTAGAGACAGACTCACCTATCCACACATACAGCGCCCAGGATACAATAATACTGTATGGTCAGGGAATATAAGGAGAAAACTGCACTGGTTACATGAAACTTACTAGTGTATGTCAAAAAATTACAATATCATTGAAAATTAAAGAGTTGAGGTTCTTTCTGCATTTAATTAATTGTATATGTTTGGTTATGACATTACCTTTATTTGCACTGATGTTGCTTGGATTTTGCATTTACATTGAAAAGTAAGTTCGTTCGGTGCTCTCCTTAAGGAGAGATCTTCCCTTCCATTGAAAAGTTTGTGATTTTGATTATATGTAAATAAAATTTATTTAAAAAAAAAAAATCATTGAAAATTAAAGGGTTTCTCCAGGATTATTATTATTTATTTTAAATCTCCATTGATTCAAGGGCGCTGTACATTCGAGGGGGTTACATACATTAAAAAAGTAAAACGAGTACAGTGATAAGGATAATGACAATTGGCACGGACAGAGGGAGAGAGGACCCTACCCCCCGAGGGCTTACAATCTACAAGGAGGGGGAAGAGACAGGAGGTGAGGGCAGACATGTCTGTGGAGAGAAGTAGTGACAAGTTTAGTGAAGGTTATAGGCAAGCCTGAGAGAAAGGTTTTCAGGTTGCTTTTGAAGCTGGTGAAGTTGGGGAGAGTCTGATGTGTTGGGGCAGTGAGTTCTAGAGTGTGGGTGAAGCACGGGAGAAGTCTTGGAGACGGTTGTGTGAGGAGCTGATAAGAGGAGAGCAGAGGAGAAGGTCCTGTGAGGAGCGGAGGTTGCGTGAGGGGAGATATTTGGAAATTAGGGCAGAGAGGTATGGAGGGGAGAGGTCATGATCTTTTTATTGTTATAGGGCTCATAAATGTATGAGATTAAACCTTGTCATTCATACTGTAATGAGCACACAATATATGGGTTTCTCTATTTGCCTTCAATTATTGATATCAATTATCTTTTCAATGATATTCTAAATTTTGAGATGCACTAAAATATTGAATCATTCATTTTATAGAAATCATCCGTCTTTCTTATGTGCTTACATTTGCTGGTATAGCAGAGTACAATGTCTCTAGGAATAAAGTTTGGATATACTTTGGTTGTACTGTAAATGATTTAACATCTGAATCTCATACACAGTCTCATTATTATGACCACCAGCTAGTATCCAGAGTAACCGTATGGACATCAGCTACATGGGCTGGAAGTGATTCAATAAGTATCTGGTAAGTTGTCACAGGTATCTGAAGCCTGAACAGCTACTGGAGGGTGCGTAGAGGAGGATACAGCGAGCCAACATGAGGATTAAGGTGGTCCCACAGATACTCGAGTGGGGTCAAGTCTGGGGAATTAGGAGGCCAGGGTAGTACTTGGAAGTCTTGGTCATGCAGTGTTTGGAATTTCTAACTGTGTGATATGTTGCATTGTCTTGCTGGGAGATCCGATTCGCCCCAGGGAAGACAACATTTATGGGTTCTGCGAGGATGGATGTATACCCAAATGAGTTGTGTATGCCTTCTCCTTGATAAGTGGGCACAGGGAATGCCACAAAAATGTTCCTCAGACCATAACGCTGCCACCACCACTTGTGTTCTTCCAGCACTGGTTGCAGGGTGTTCTCTGATGTGTCCCACCAGATGAGCTAACGTCCATCCATTGAACTAGAAAGTGTGACTCCTAGGACAAAGGAACCTTTTGCCAATCAGCGGAGGTCCAATACTGCTGTGAAAATTAATGGCGACATCTATGAATTCGCATGCGCCATTTTTGGAACTTGGCGGTAACACACCACTTCTAAATAAATATAGAGGAGTGTATTATATAACAGTATGAATGAAAGTATTATGCAGTTTCACATCAAGCTTTAGCGCATTAAAATGTGTCATCAGGTGCACATTGCGGCAAGTTTGGTCTTACACCTGTTCATACATCTACAGAACTGGCAATTTACAGCAAAAAAGGGTAAAGGCGAATTCATAGATGTTGCCCTCAAGTCTTATCTGCCAATTCAGGTTGTTAGCAAAGGTGCGGTAACATCCGTCTGCTTCGGTCCCTTAATGGCAGTAAAGTTCACTGAGCTGCTGTGTTAGACGCACGTCTGGTCGGCCGCTGATTCATTTAGGCAGTGAGCTGCTCCTCTGTAAATGTGGGTCCGTACTTTAGGCACCTTAATAATCAACGTTCACCTCTCACATCAAAGGCACATGACGCTCCACCATTTCCATGTCGCTTATTCGCAATGGCGCCATTTGTCCACTCACAATACACTTCCACCACAGCAGCACGCAAACAGTTCACAGACTCCACAGTTTCAGAAATAGCGCCACCTTTGACCTGAAAGCCAATAGCCATTTCATTTTGAAACTCTGATAAACCACCCCTTGTATCCATGATAGCAACGAGGAATATACTGTATGCGCTGACTGCCTATTGCACACCTTACATACCCAACAAGCCAGCTCACAACACACTCACGAGTTATGTGCTATTGAAATCGAAAGTAGGAAGTGGTCATAATAATGTGACTCAACTGTGTATGTACAATATAGGTCCTGTCAATAACGGAATATTAATTTCAAAATATATGCACAATTATTTATGTATGAGATGAATTTATTCATATATGACTATAATGAATAAATGAGATAATTAATCTAATAACCATAAAGGGGACATGTATGAAAACTGTCCAGGTCTAAGACTTTCTTTATTGTCCATAGCAACCAATCAGAGCTCACCTTTAATTTTTTCAGGGCACTATATGAAATTAAAGGGGAGCTCTGCCTGATTGCTATGGGCAGCAAAGAAAGTCTTAGACATGGACAGTTCTCATACATGATGGAAGCATTGGTTTCTGTAATAATCTTCAGTGGAGAACCTCTCCTTATATGGTGGAGGAAAAAACATCAATTAAAGGGATTGTCTCAAGAATGAACATCATTAGTCTGTTAGATTGGGCAATCCAATAATAATAATAATATCCAATAAGAATCAGCGCACAACATGCTACTTCTTCTTGCCAGAACTGGGTGCATTAGGTAGACTCTCTAAGAGGGAATCAAAAGAACACCAGGGACACTATAACAAGTATATTGCCAAAATATCTAGACACAGGAGATTTTTTTTCTTCAGTTAAAAAAAAATATTGTGCTTTGGGCGATCTAACCCAAGAAATAGCTTCCTAAGCTGTGCTCAGGCTGCCTGAACAGGACACCACAGTTTACCCTATGAACAGCATGGACAGGGTTAGTGAGGCAGTGTCAAGTGCTGTGGGGAAAAAAGTATTTAGTCACCAATTGTGCAAGTTCTCCCACTTAAAAAGAAAGAGGCCTGTAATTGACATCATAGGTAGACCTCAACTATAAGAGACAAAATGAGAAAACAAATTCAGAAAATCACATTGTCTGATGTGTAAAGAATTTATTTGCAAATTAGGGTGAAAAATAAGTATTTGGTCACCTACAAACAAGCAAGATTTCTGGCTTCACAGACCTGTAACTTCTTCTTTAAGAGGCACCTCTGTCCTCTACTCATTACCTGTACTAATGGCACCTGTTTGAACTTGTTATCAGTATAAAAGACACCTGTCTTCAACCTCAAACAGTCACACTCCAATCTCCAATAACAAAGAGCTGTCGAAGGACACCAGAAACAAAATTGTAGCCCTGGGATCCAAATGATCACAAGAACAATGAGCAAAAATCCCAGAACCACACAGGGGGACCTAGTGAATGACCTGCAGAGAGCTGGGACCAACATAACAAAGGCCACCATCAGTAACACACTGCACCGCCAGGGACTCAGATCCTGCAGTGCCAGACGTGTCCCTCTGCTTAAGCCAGCACATGTCCAGGCCCGTCTGAAGTTTGCTAGAGAGCATTTGGATGATGCAGAAGAGTATTGGGAGAATGTCATATGGTCAGATGAAACCAAAGTAGAACTGTTTGGTAGAAACACAACTCGTCGTGTTTGGAGGAGAGAAAATGCCGAGTTTTCATCCAAAGAACACCATACCTACTGTGAAGCATGGGGTGCAACATCATGCTTTGAGGCTGTTTCTCTGCAAAGGGACCAGGATGATTGATACTGTGTACATAAAGAATGAATGGGGCCATGTATCTGAATGTTGAGTGCAATTCCCATACAAAAGGCATTGAAGATGAAAAAAGGCTGGGTCTTTCATATAACAATGACCCCAAGACATCACGGGGAAACAAAGGAGGGGTTCGTAAAAAGCATTTCAAGGCCCGGGAGTGGCCTACCAAATCTCCAATCTCAACCCCATAGAAAACTTTGGAGGGGTTGAAATCCGTTTGCCAACGCCCCCAAAACTCACTGCTCTAGGGGAATTGATGGGGAAGGGGCCAAATCCGAAACATTGGGGGCAACCTTGTGAAGACTTACGAAAACTTTTTTGTCCATTGCCAAAAAAGGGTTTAAATAACAAAGTATTGAATAACTTTTGTTTTTGCCCAAATATTTTTTTTCCACCATAAATTTGCAAAAAATTTTTTTTTCCAAATCAGAAAATGTGATTTTCGGGGATTTGTTTTTTTTTTTTTGTTTTCTCTTTGGTTGGGGTTCTACTATGGGTCAATTTACGGGCCTTTCCTCTTTTTTTTTTTAAAATTCGGGGGCCTAAATTTCTTTTTCCCCCAAATGTTTTAGGGGAAAAGTAAAAGGGCCCCAACCCCAAATTTAAATTTTTACTCTACTTTACTTATCAACACTTGGGGGAAAAAACCAGAAAACCCCAAAAGGGTTCAAACTGTTTTTTTATGAAATTTAAATCACACTTGTTGCCTTAAAGGGTTTTTCCTAACCATCCTGTTTTCACAAGTTTTACAGGCAACTTCGGGCACGCTAATTTTTTTGGTGGGGGTTTTTTTATAGAAAGGCATTGAATACACTTTGTTTATTCCTGGCGGGCCCAGTGACTGGGTACAAGTTTCAAAGGGGCTTAAAATTTTTTTCTTTAATTTTCCTTTTTTTAAAAAGGGGATCAGCAAAATTATCTCCAGGGTTCCCGGGTTTTCAAATTTGGCTGACGTCGCTTGGGGAGCAATGACAGATAAAAAAAGAGCGGGAAAAAGGGGCCCTTTTAACCTAGAGAGATTTTTGGAACACTACATAAATTAAAACTTTTTTTCCCTGAAAAAAAAAAAAATCAACAAACAAGAAATTTTGTAATAGTCCCCCCATTTTCTTTCTCACATTTAAAAAACAAATCATTGTTTGGGGAAAACCCCTTTTAAATTTTTCATAACTGACTTTTTTCAGCTTTTTACAAAGGGAATTTAAACCCAAAAAACTCAACAAAAATTTTTTTAAAATATGTCCCATCGGGGTTTTTAATTTAATAGCATATTATTAGTTAAATACAGTAAAATGCAACAAGACCCGGGTCTGTTTTTTTTGGGAAAAGGGGGAAAAAAAACGGGGTCTTTTTTATGTCAACCAGGCCCCCTTAAAACGCCCTTTAAAAGAGTTTGTCTTTTCCACAGAAAACAGTTGCTCCTCTGTATTGTTTAATTCACATAACTACATAAGTTTAGTTCGGGGATAAAAAAGCTTTTTTTTTTTTTTTTTTTTTACACTTTCTCAAATCACTTTTTTAAAGATGTCAATTTGGGTAAATTTGGCTGAAAGGAAAGCTTTTTTCCCCTCCAGGGTACGAAGTACAGCCAGTTGTTTTCTGCCAAAAGGAAAATAGTATATGAGTTTTCCCCCTTATCTCTACATTCTTCTTTGGGTATACGGGTAAATATCATCTAGTTGTTAAACCCACACTAAATTTGGTGTATAGGGTTCACTTAAACATTTTTTAACAAAATCAGTCTATTACACACGTTGGGCACAGTAATAAAAATTGCAGCAGGTAATGTAATCGACTTCATGAAAACTTACCTCCCCCCTTTTTTCTTTCGGGTGGGACCAAAAGTTTTCTGGGGCCAAAATGCTTTCAAACCCGAAAAACGGGGGCCCCAGGTTTTTTTTCCCTTTTATTTTGGACTTTTTTGGTTTATTAGTAACACAAAACTCGTGATTATTTTTCCTAAAAGGAAAAAGGGGTTTATTTAACACTGTGTTCAAACCACAGTGCAATGGGGGAAATACATAAAAATGGGGGCCTGGACCCCGGGTCCTCGCAAGGCATCATGAAAATCCCCTTTTTGATCCCACCCCATCACCAACCCCTTACCGACTCCGGGGGGTTTTGGAAAGTCCCCCAGGGTGTTTTAAGGGGTAACATAAAGGGGCTCAGGGTTTGGGGGCTACCACCCCGCGAAACAGTTTGCAAAAATGTCCCTGTTTCTACTGCACATTGGGGAAACAAGCTAGCTCCAATCCCAGCCATTTAGCATCCGAAATTTCGCAATCAGTAGCATCCGTGGCATCTAGTGAGTTAACAGAGGTAGAGGGCTTCCTCTGTCACCCATCGGCACCTCTGCAACCACGTCCAACTCAAATAATGGCTCTGCCATACACAGGACTCTACAGTGAACAGCATGAAAAATAAAAAATAAAATTCATGTCAAAATTGCCTCTTTTCATCCAGCCTCACAAAAAATGGAATTATCCAATAGATGTCAACAGTTAAAACATTAAAATCTGGAAGGGAGAGACATGGACCGCACAGCCTCATACTATACGTTGATCTAATGCTTCTCAGCAAAACTTTACAAAAATGAACAGGAGGTTCTTAGGATAGTTTTTTGATCAAACATATAGGCCCACTTGCCACTTCACGGCGATCTCTATAAAGTGGGTCCCTACACTAAATGGGGGCAGCACTGCATGGTGGCCACCGCCGCAGCAAAAGCCACAAAGATGAGGGGCACAGCCCAGTAGCCCAACAGCCCCACTGCTGCCAGACCTAGCCCCTTGGCTCTGCTCTGCACCACCCCACCAGCACAGCATCACAGAAGCAATGGCCGCCATACAGCACCACCAAAAAAAGGAAAGGTTGACACAGCTTCCCTCTCCTTGGCTCTCTGTAAGCAGACTGAAAGAAAAAGGGCATCAACCCTTATACAGACTACTGCTAATTAAAAACACCTGGGCCAAATGGGGAGGAGTGCTGTTCCATGTGTGCAAAGAAATAGACGTATGTATTCAAGTCTGGAAAGGAGACGCATGGGCCGCACATCCTCACACTATACGTTGATCTAATGCTTCTCAGCAAAACTTTACAAACATGAACAGGAGGTTCTTAATATACTTTTTGATCAAAACATATAGGCCCACTTGCCACTTCATGGCGACCTCTGTAAAGTGGGTCCCTACACTAAATGGGGGTAGCACTGCATGGCGGCCATGGCTGCAGCAAAAGCCACACAGATGAGTAACCCAGGAGAGGTAAGCAGTGTCAACCTTTCCTTTTTTTGGTGGCGGTGCTGTATGGCGGCCATTGCTGCTGTGATGCTGTGCTGGTGTGTTGGTGCACCCAGAGCCAAGGGGCAGCGGTGGGGCTGTTGGGCCACTGGGCTGTGCCCCTCATCTGTGTGGCTTTTGCTGCGGCTTGTGGCCGCCATGCAGTGCTGCCCCCATTTAGTGTAGGGGCCCACTTTATAAAGGTCACCGTGAAGTGGTAAGTGGGCTTATATGTTTGATCAAAAAGTATACTAAGAATCTCCTGTTCAATTTTGTAAAGTTTTGCTGAGAAGCATTAGATCAACGTATAGTGTGAGGATGTGCAGTCCATGCCTCTCCCTTCCATGAGTGAAAACATTAACTTATCCTGAAAACAAAAAGCCCTCACACAGCTCCATTGCTCAAAAATTTAAAAAAAAAATGATTTTTTAAAATATTGTGACATAAATATAATTTTTTGACGTGGCAATTATGATTCATAAGTGTGAGGAGGGCCCTGTAAAAAAAGAGGGGTGGTCTGAAAAAATGGGGTTTGTTCTCTGCAAAAAGGGTCGTCAAACTTAGCCATAGGCCTGGGCAGCAAAGGTTCTAGCTCTGCCACTGCAGAGGTGGCACCGTATGCGCTACATGATGGACACCAATAGCATTGGACGGACTATCTTGACTACTGTCATTTTAACTGAAAAAATAGCTGTTTTCCATAATTTGTTAAAGAATCTGCAACAACGATCCGATGCAGATGTGAATGGGGGCTAATTGACCAGAATGTTCAAGAATAGTTGGTTACTCTTGGCACATGTCCACAATAACTAATCTGACAATGGCTTTAATTTCTGAACCTACCACAGAAATACATGAGCTGGAAACATACTGGTTGCTATGGGCAACTTCTCCACTTTATGTGTGTTATATTTTCTCCAGCAACACTCTTAATACCCATTTATAGTGTCGGTGTTTATTAGACTAGGAGTTTTTAGCAGATCATATGAACTGAGAATAGATCGGATTTCTTCAAACCATCCTACTACTTCATTCATATCATCTCCACACATTTTCATGCGTTTTTTTTTAATTATTTAAATATTTTATGTGTTTTATTAGTGTTTTTGTGATGCTTTTTTATCCTTAATGAATGATGTAATTTATGGATCATATGATCTTATAGTTCCGCTTACAATTCACATGATTCATAATGTGAAAAACACCACATTGTTTGTTTCTTTTCACAGGAAAAACAAATGACGGTGGTCCATAAGAGAAAATTGCAAAAAAAAATGCCTGAAAAAAAACTACAGAAAAGCATGCTTTCCTTGTCAAAAATGCTACTGACATACAAAGTGCCCCCAAAGTAAAGAAGCTTTGCTTGAATTGCGTTTTACATGTCCCTTTAGAATTCCAGCGAACATCTGGCTGTTTTCCTGCAAAAGCACTGGAAAAAAAATCCAGGCCAACCATGTCGAAAGACGTGACATTTTAGTCCTAAAAATTCTAAGTGACACCAGCCTACAAGTGAAGTCCAACCTTGTGCACGCTCTGGTTGACAATTATATCTGACATGAAAATTTCCCTCCTGAGGAATTGGAGATGTAAGATAGTCAGATGTCTTACAATCAAGTTGCCTATAACTTCAAGCTCAGTAGTGGTCAATCTGATCCCTGCGAAGCCTAGGCATGCGGGAGAGGTCCATCCAATCTTTCCATATTGCGCACGGAATCATAAATAAGTTAGGTTTTGGGTGCACCAAGCACACAACAGTAAAGCTCATAAGTAGCCTTCATTGCTAGGCTTATAACTTATCCAGAAAACTATGTGGACATCAGTATACCACCCTCAAATGTTATCATTTGGCTTCATCTGTCCCAAAAGGGTATACATAAGGGTATATATGGCACAATAGTCCAGAAGCCTCTACTTTCGTTGATTGCTTCATTTCGAGAACAATTTCCATAACATAATACTGTATCAGTCGACAACAAGCAATAAATGTTTATTGTTAGTAAAAACACACACCAGGGTTGTCAGCCGTGGACTTGGTGCTTTGAAGTGTTGATGTTTGGCCTTAGGAATGTGACAAGATGGAAATAATTATCCTAAGATACAAGGCAGGATATGGCATACTGTAGGTGATCGTAGACATGTCTGGACATATTACCGGGCAGCTAGAGGTACAGCTTCAGAGTCCAAATCTAAGGCTATCTTCACACTGCATTAGCACTGTACTGTTAACAGGAAACCTCCCAGCATGTTATGGTAAATGCATCCATAAGCCCACTGCCCATCAGAGGCCAAGAGAATGTCATTTTGGTCTGTGTTCGGGTAGTATACCTAAAAATATACATTTTTTTTGCTCTTGTCCATTGAAGAACATCGAGTAAAAAAGAAAGCACCAGATAAATATACAGTTTTCAACATTGTAAAGAGTCTCTCCCGATGCAGTGTGGAAGACAGAAAAGCAGAAGACAATGCTGCCAACCTCGTGAAGAACGTCAGCAAAAAACAAGAAATGATCCATGGTCACTAAGAAGTTGTGCAATGAAGGTCCAACTCTTCTCAGTCATAAAACAAACAAGATCAGCAGCTAGTTTCCTATAGCCATTGCCTCCATTGCCTCCTGCATGCATTAACTGCAGGGAAGTGATGCAACCAATCCACCTTTTATTGAAAGTATCGGTGCTCCAATGCAGAAGGAGAACGGCCACCAGGGCTCATTATAAATGTAAAAGATTTATTGTAACAAATGGACAACGCGATTTTGACAAGATCACCTTGTACTTCATCAAGTGCGTTGTCCATTTACTACAATTAAACTTTGAACTTTACATTGCACCCTGGTGACAGCCTGTTTTGGGGATCGGGCACCAGTACTTTCAATATGAAGTGATTCAGTTGAATTACTCTGCTGCAATCTACATACATTTTTTATATGGTAGCAAATAATTGACAGATTCCAGATGACACAAGTAAATTACAGATTCCAGTAGAGCAGGAAGTGAGAGTCTGGCTGTAGCTCTGTGAAACAGTATCCTGAGACAACCCTTTCAAGTTATATTTTCTTAACTCACAATATTATCACCTGAAATAATTAAAAGATGTAACTAGACTTACAGAAAAATTCCTGTAGTCCATCATCTATCCCGATAATCAATTCACCCCATTATCTGTTCCCAAACTCTGGTAATCTGGTTTCTAATCTGGCACAGAATGGCGGATAGTCTTGAATTTCATAAGACTATCAAAGATTCGTTTTTTAGGGTAGTTTTTTCTGTTTAATTTTTTTCCCATGACACATCTTGTGAGTCACAGATCTTGTGATTTAATGATTCCTTTCTAAATTACAATGCCAAGCAAAAGGGTAACAATGTTTTGAACTTTTGACTTTTAGGCTCCATATCTTACCATCCACTACAGCTTTGAACATGAGACTACCATCATTTTGTAGACAATCATCTTACATATCTTATACATGACTTTGACTTGCAACTAGTTATGCAGATTCTTGTAATGTAACTACATTGTTACTGTTTTACTCCTAAAAATCTGAAGTTCAAGTTTTATTATTTGGTTAGTATTTTGTAAATTCACCTTTGGCTTTCAATACTGCCTAAATAATTCTGGGCTCTCGATCAAATTCATACATGTCTCGAAATCTGATCCCAGGTCTCTTTTATACGTTCTCAATGTTGGTGCAGACTGGATTTGGGTACGAATACAGCTTTTTGTTCAACTCTACCCACAAGTGTTGGATTGGGTTGAGGTCTGGGGACTGTGGAGGCCAATACAGTAACTCCACTTCATTGTCATTGAACCATTCCTTCTCCAACCTTGACGTATGCTTCAGGTCGTTGTCCTGCTGGAACACTCGAGTGTATGAAGTAACTCATCTTTTAGGACACTCACATATAACTTAGCATTGAGGTCACCATCCATCCTGGTCAAGTATCCTACATCTTTGGCTACGAAACAACCCTACATCATCAGGCTTCCTCCACCGAACCTGACAGTTCCTTCAATTTCTCGATCCATTAGCCCCCTTTTGCCTTGATTCTTCCAGACTTATTTCCACCCATCAGAGCCCGGTCTATTGACTTTCATCTCATGGCTCCAAATCCCATGTTTCCAATCTTCCATCTTTCATACTTTTTTTGCAACGATTCTTATGACGAGATTGAAGTTGAGACTTCTTCACCTTTTTTCGGGCCGTCATTCCAGACTTGTGTAATGCGTGTCACATAGTGCTTGCAAGGACGTCTGTGATCTCATTATTACGAAGCATACGAGCCACCTCTACCACCGTGTTTGTTGCGACAGAACTGATTGCCATTGTTACCCTTTTGCTTGGGACTGTACATCTCTTGTAATTTGAATAAATGCCAGAATAAAACACACCAAAATAAAAACAACAAGCATCTGCAGGGATATTTTTTTAATCCCTTCCTGCTGCAGATGTTTATTTTTTTCCTACCTACCTTCAAGAGCCATAGCTTTCATTTTTTTTTTATCTATTTATTAATATGAGAGCTTGTTGTTTCAGGAAAAGTTTTACTTTTTAATATTACTATTTACTATACCAAATAATGTACTGGGAACCCCCCCCCCCAAAAAAAAAAAAAAAATTGTTGCCAGAATTTTTTTTTTATATTTGCTTTGCATCACCATTTTCTGAGACCAATACATTTTTAATTTTTTTCACCTACTGACCTGTGTGACGGCTCATCTTTTGCAGGTGGAAGTATAGCTTTAACTAGGTACTAGTTACATTTTGGGATAAATGTGACTTCATATTTCTATTCACTTTCTATTCAAATTTTTGGGGAATGTGAAGCAAACATTGTTGGATTTTTTTTTTATGCTGTTCACCATTTGGGATAAATAATATTATTTGAAAGTTGAACTTTTATGGACACGAGAATACAAATTATGTTTAACCTTTTATTGCTTTTATTCTTATTTGTAACATGAAAAAAATGTTTCTAAAGTCAGATTTTTTTCAATGTTTTAAAAGTTTTAAAACTGTATTTTTGTCCCCCCATGAGTACATGACCACTAAGGGACACAATCATTTGTACACTATTCATTGCAGAATAGTGTTCAATTATGGCTATCCTATTCAGACCTGGACTGGCCCACAGGAGAGCATGGGAAACCCTTATTGGGCTCCAGGACATGGTGCTCCTCTGGCCATAGCAGGCCTAGAGCTGCTTTTCAGCAGCTTTGGATGGAATGTGTCATCAAAAAATGAGTCATTGTTTAAGTCCTATTTTTATATTAAACACATTTTAAGGATTTTTCTTTTTAATTTTTCATATCACTTTCAATATTTTTTAATAATTCTTAAGTCTTGCGGTTTTCACTTTGGCCACTAGGCCTTGTTTGCACTGCTTTAACAGCGGTCAGAGATGCTTTACAGTAGTTTTATGCACATAGGAGACTTAAGACTGACTCAGTCCCATTCACTTCTATAGGAGAGTTTTTCTAGTCATGCTCTGTGACCTGGGAAGAAGTCACTGTGCAGGGAGGTGAAAGGGTGAACTGTGACCATCTCCTCTTGTGATTGGTGGATCCTGTGTTATCTATTCACACTGGGGTCTACTTTCAGTTTGACCCTCTTTGTGCTGATAACGAGCAGACAACTGAGAATCTTTCTCTACAGAACAGGAAGTGTCAGACATTATTAGGCTTAGTGGCCAAAGTGAAAACTGCAGGACTTAATAATTATTAAAAAATATTAAAAGTGATATGGAGAATTCAAAAAAAATATAACCAAAAATTCTTTAAAATGTGTTTAACATAAAAACATGAAAAAACTTTGAGACTCTCGGTTCACATAATTTGATCAAAAGATGCTTAAGCATCGGTGACCCAGCGGGAGGCCTGATTGGCTCGATTGAGAGGTAAAGATAGGATAGGACTGCCCGATTTGAGACCACGTTGAAAGTCGTGGGCAGCTTAAGCATCTTTTGATCAAATTATGTGAACCGAAGTCTCAAAGTTTTTTCATGTATGATAGATAGCATAAATGCTTCTTTAGGGATTTCAACATAAAAACATGACTTAAACAATAAGTCATTTTTGATGACACATTCCCTTTAACAGCCAGCACCCACCGTGTATACAGTAGGCACAGTCAGTGAAGCCGCTCCATGTAAGATTAGATCATGCATCTGTAAAACAGGGAAATAGCAATGGGGAGAGGTGGTTAATTATCTATGGGGAGAAAATGCCAAACGTTTAAGTAAGTGCCATATAAGCAGCAAAATATCAAAGCAGGCTTGTGCAAAATGTACAATCTCTTGGTGCTATAGTAACAGCAGAAAATAATGGATACGTTTCCTCCATGCAGGCTCGGACTGGGCCGCTGGGGGATCGGTGAATCCCCTGGTGCCCCCCCCCCAGCTGCTGTGGGCCCCGGAGGCAGTGCCGTCTCTCCCCGGGGCCCGGCCGCGCATCCGGTCCCTGAACGCCAGGGACCTACCCACCGACCGGCCCGGGAGTTGGGGACTATTGTCCCTGACTCCCAGGGCTGCGCGGTGTCAGCGGAGCACAGCGCCACTAGCACTGCGCTCTGCCGACCGCTCTGGCTGGCTTAAGGCACTCGGCCTTAAGCCTGCCGGGCACCGGCCCCTACTGCTGACGTAGGCGGCGCAGTGACGTCATTTCCTGCGCCGCTTATGCAGGGCGACAGTATGGAGCCGGCGGCAGCTCGGAGCGGCCAGGAGCGGGGGGCCGGGGCCAGTAAGTGGGGTGTTTTTTGTTTTTTTTTTTTTTTTTTAAACTACCCACGGGGCCTGACTATAGGGGCCCCCCTACAAGGGGGGGTCGGGGGGCCCCGGGTAAAAGGGGGGGCCCTGGCTACAAGGTGGGGAAATTGCCCTGGTACTAGGGGGCCCTGCTACTAGGGGGCCCTGACTACAAAGGGCCCTGACTACAAAAGGGGGCCCTGACTAATGGGGGGGCCCCGGCTACCTACAGGGCCCTGACACAAAGGGGCCCTGATACGGGGGGCCCTGGCTACCTACGGGGGGCCCCTGACAAAACGGGGGGCCCTGACTACTAGGGTGGCCCTGGCAACTACGGGGGGCCCTTTACTTCAAAAAGGGGGGCCCTGTCTACGGGGGGCCGGGCCCCCCCTTAAAAAAAGGGGGGGCCCTGGCTACTAGGGGGGCGCTGACAAACTGGGGGGGCCTGGCTAAAAGGGGGGGCCCCCCGGCTACTAGGGGCCCCGGGGCCTGAAAAGGGGGACCTGGCAAAAAGGGCGGACCTGCAACTAGGGGGCCCGGCTACTAGGGGGGCTCGGGCTAAAAGGGGGGGGGCCCGGCAAACTGGGGGGGCCCCTGGCTAAAAGGGGGGGGCCCCTTTGGCTACAAGGGGGGCCCGGGCTACTAGGGGGGCCCTGACTACTGGGGGGTCCGGGCTACTAGGGGGGTCCCGGGCTACATGGGGGCCCCTGACTACAGGGGGGCCCTGACTACAAGGGGGCCCCTGCCTGCTAAAAGGGGGGGCCTTTTGCTACCTATAGGGGGGGGGCCCCTTGGCTACTAGGGGGCCCTAACACAGGGGGGGCCCAAGGACTGGGGGGCCCGGGCCCACTGGGGGGGCCCAGACTACTGGGGGGGCCCCTGACTACAAGGGGGGCCCTGGCTACCTACGGGGCCCCCTGACTGCAAAGGGGGCCCCCTGACTACTATGGGGGCCCTGGCTCCCTAAAAGGGGGCCCCTGACTAAAAAGGGGGGCCCTGACTACTAGGGGGGCCCGGCTACCTCCCGGGGGGCCCCCTGACTACAAAGGGGGCCCTTTCTACTAGGGGGCCCGGCTACAAAGGGGGCCCTTCTACGGGGGGGGCCCCCTGGCTAAAAGGGGGGGCCCCTGGTTTACTAGGGACCCGGGCTCAAAAGGGACCGGGCTAAAAGGGGGGGCCCTGACTACTAGGGGGGCCCTGACTACTTGGGGGGCCCGGGCTAAAAGGGGGGGCCCCGGGCCTACTGGGGGAACCCGGGGAAACAAAGGGGGGACCTGACTACTAGGGGGGCCCGGGTTTAACAGGGGGGGCTTTTGGCAAACTAGGGGGCCCTGGTTTACAAAGGGGGCCTGGCTAAAAGGGGGGCCCCTGGTTTACGGGGGGGGCCCGGGCTACAACGGTGGGCCCGGGACAAATAGGGGGGCCTGGCTACTGGGGGGCCCCTTGGCTACATGGGGGGCCCCCTAAACTACATGGGGGCCCTGACTAAAAGGGGGGCCCTCTGGTTTGGCTAAAAGGGGGGGCCCTGGCGGGCTGGGGGGGGCCCTGGCTACCTCTGGGGGGGCCCCTTTGCTACTAGGGGGCCCCCCGGGCCAACACGGGGGGCCCCTAACTACATGGTGGGCCCTATTTAAAAGGGGGGGCCCTGGCTCCCTTTAAAGGGGGGCCCGACTAACTACATGGGGGGCCCTGACAACCTATAGGGGGGCCCTCTTTTTAAAAAGGGGTGCCCTGACTAAAAGGGGGGGCCCTGGAAAAACTAAGGGGCCCTGCCCTACGGGGGGGGTTCGGGGCTACCTACGGGGGCCCCCTGACTACAAGGGGGCCCGGGCTACAAGGGGGCCCTGGCTACCTAAAAGGGGGGGGGCCCCTGGCAATGTAAAGGGGGGGCCCCTTTACTCCTACGGGGGGGGGGCCCCTGTTTAAACAAGGGGGGCCCGGCCCCTTTACGGGGGCCCAATGACTAAAAGGGGGGGTTCTGGTTTAACCAACAGGGGGCCCTAAACTACAAGGGGGCCCCCTGACAAAAAGGGGGGGCCCCCCCTTTTACCTACAGGGGACCCTGGTTTACCCAAAGGGGGGGGCCCCTGACTACAAAAGGGGGCCCGGGCTACCTAAATACAAAGGGGGGCTCTGACTACCTACACATTATCTAAAGGGGGGGGCCCTGAACTTCCTGCAAAATTAAACCTAAAGGAGGCCCCAAACCCTAACCTTAACTACCAAAAGGGAGCCCCCAAAACTGCCCTTTTAAAACCCCTAAAGGAGACCCCTAACTGTATACTACCCTTAAAGGAAAACCCCCAACTGCCTGTATACTACCAAAGGGAACCCCTAATTTCCTTATACTACCTAAGGGGGCCCTAAGTGCCTGTATCCCTCCCAAAAGGGGCCCCCAAACCCCTGCTTGCAGACAATATAAAGGGGCCCCCTAACTACCTACAGTTTTACCTAACTGGGGAAAACCCCTACCTAAACTAACTTTTTGGGACCCCCAAACACCTACCAACGGGCCTTTAACCTAACTGGGGTCCCCCCAAACCAAACGGGTAGCCAAACTACTTTCATTAACGGGGCCTGCTTATCTACCTGGGGGCAAATTTACCTACCCCTTGGCTAGGTACCCACCGGGCCTCCCTTTGGGGCTGGCCTCCCAAACTTATCCAGCGAGAGTCTACCAAACCTAAATAGGGCCTATTTATTAACCGGGGGCCTCTCCCCACCCTCCAACCCCCCTTTAAAATGCTAGGCTTGTACCCCCTCCCCCCAAACCCCCGGGGAGTTTGGGAAGAGGTGGAATAGGTGAAAGATGCTGGAAAAAAAAAGGATTCTAAGATATTTGTGTGTAATTTTCCCGCAGGGTTTAGTGTGGCCGGGACAAGTCATCAAGGCGTGTGGAACCAAGCAGAAGAAAAGGGAATAAAAACGGCTTTGTAAGAGAAAAAAAACGAAAATTTTATCAGACGGCTCCGGGGAGTCCCCCGATTTCAGGGGTTTTTTTTTATATTGTTAAAAGTGATGGTGACCTGAGCTGGTTTTCTGACCCCTATGTGGTCTCCATATGGCGGGGGTTTTAGGGTTTTACCTGAGCAGGTGTCCGGACCTCTATGTTTTTTCCCCCATAAGGCGGGGTTGAGGTTTTACCTTAGGGAGGGGTTTTTGGGCCCCCTATGGGGTTTTCCCCTTTTATGGTGGTGTTTTAGGTTATAACCCGAGCTGGGGTCTGACCACTATGTTGGGCTCTAAATTGGTGGTGTTTTTAGGTTATACCTTACTTGGTTTTCTGACCACTAAAGTTTTCCCCAAAAGGGGGGTGTTGTAGGTTATACCCGAGCTGGTGCTGACCCCTAAAGGGTCTCTATATGGTGGTGTTGTAGGGTTTTTCCTGAGATGGGGGGTCTGACCTCTAAAAGTGGTTTTCTATAGGGTGTTGAAGGTTTTACCTTAGTTTGGGGGCTGAAACCCCTATTTGGGCTCTATAAAGGGGGTTCGTAGGTTATATCGGCTCGGGTTTTAGTGGCCCGAGTAAAATGTGTCCCCCTATTTGAAAAAGGGAAAACCTGACCCTGGGGAAAGGAGTTTTCACTTTCACTTTCTTGCCGGTTTTATTTTAAAGGTGGTGAGCGGGGTGACCAAGGGGAAAAGGGGGGGATATTGTAGTGGGTTTGGGGGAGGAATTGTTAAATTTGGGGGGAGGGGGGAATTTGTATGTGGGTGGGTGGGGGTATTGTATGGGGTTGGGGGGGGATATTGTATGTGGGTGGAAGGGGGAAAATTGTAAAGTGGGTGGAGGGGACCCTTTTAATGTGGGTGGAGGGGGATATTTTAAGGGGGGGGGAGGGGGGTAAATTTTATGTGGGGGGGGGGGGTTTTTGGTTGGGGGGGGGTGGGGATATTGTATGTGGGTGGAGGGGGATATTGTAAAGTGGGGGAAGGGGGGTATTTTATGTGGGTTTTAAGGGGTTTTATTGTAGTGGGTTTGGGGGGGATATTGTTGTGGGTTTGGGGGGGATTTTTGTTTTTTTTAAAAAGGGGGGGGGGATTTGTGTATTTTGGGGGGTTTGGGGGATAAATTTTATGTGGGTTGGGGGGGGGGAAAATTGTATGTGGGGGGAGGGGGATTTTTGGGATGTGGGTTTAGGGGGGTATTGTATGTGGGGGGAAGGGGGGAAATTTGGGAAAGGGTGGAGGGGGAAATTGGGATTGGGGGGGGGGGATATTGTATGTTGGCTGATGGGGATGGGGATATTTTAAAGTGGGTGGGGGGGGGGGTTATTTTTGTGTGGGCGGGGGGGATAGGTTTTAAATGGTGGAGGGGGTATGGGATGTGGGGGGGGAAGGGGGGTATGGGTGGAGCTACTTAAACCCTGTGGGGCTAAATATGTTTTGACGACATATGTGGGGAGATACCGATATGTGCTCTCTTGCCCCCCCATCCCCCCTACTACACAATAAAAGTTCCCGTTTCGCACACTGTATTATGGGGTTTTAATGGGGGCGTTTATGTCCGAGAGGCCGGTAAAAAATTTTTGGTACAGGGAAAAGGGGGGGCACCCCAAAACAACTCCCCTGTGGGGCCCCGACCCCCCCCCTCCCCACACTTTCCTCCATGGGATATTTTGGAAAAAAACCATGGGGCCTCTTTACGAAAATTGTCTAAGCAAAAGACTGTCCTTGTTGGGCCCCTAACAACCAAACAAAAGTCCCCTAGCAACCAATCAGAGCATATAGCAACCAATCAGAGATCAGCTTTTATTCCCTTGCCTGCTCTAGAAAAATGAAAGCTGCAATTCGGTTGCTATGGGAAACAAAGACAGTATGTTCCCACGGCGTGTTTGATCCGATTTTGGATCCGTTTTTAGATGTGTGCGTGGATCTGTGTTTTGGACCCTAAACGGACCCAAACACGCATCTAACAATGTGCAGGGTGATTTCAATGTAAACACGCATGGGTGATCACTCTTCTGAACGCCGATGCATGTTTACTTGCGTCTTTCTGATGCGTCTTTCGGATCCATTCAAAGAATTGTCAATTCTTGATCTGTTTTACATAGCAGGCGCCCTATTTAAACTATAGGGTGCGATCCTGCTGCAGCCAAATTGCATCCAAACACGCAGCTGCATGTTGAATGCATGTTGGATGCCTTTTTGGATGCGATTTACACAGAACTTTTGGATGCGTTTTTTTGGATCCAAAAATGTCTCTAAAACCAGATCCAACATGCACATACCCTTACATGGTTTTCAGAAATGAGGCCTAGAGTGTTTTTGTGATGCTTTTATCTATATTTTTGCCACCTTGTGTCTGTAATAAGTGCCAAGGTCGGGTGTGTACTTTAGGTCACAGGGGAGCTATTAGAGGGGTTTTGCTACGATCGCATTTCATACCTCCTGTATTCAGCTCTTTGTGCTCAGAAGTGGGCGTGTGTGATTTGTTTGAATTGCATATCAAGTGACCCAGCAGGATGACATCACCAGGCCTTTCCTCTCTTTAGTCAAAGAAAGGTCTGTTTATGTAAAGAAATTGTAAGTAGCTTAGAGGTAAAGTTTTGCCTCCAGCACAAGGCCTAGGTTCAAATCCCTGTAGGAACCAAACCTGTGTTTTGTTTTTTATTTCTCTTTATCAATGCACATACCTGATTGAGGTTTCCTTTTTTATTTGTTTGCACTGTTTGACTAATTACTAAGAAGTACAGAGGACACGAGTAGAATGACAGCACCTGGGGTTTGAACACTCAGTAGCTGCCTGAGAGGAGAGGTGATGTCTGAGCATGTGCGACCAGGACTGAAGCTCTCATCCCTGGTCGCATCCCCTTAAGACGAGCTGTAAACAATGGATCACTAAGGCTATGTTCACACGGCTTATTTCGTGGCGTATTTACGGACGTATTTACGTCCGCAAATACGTCCCGAAATACGTTTCAAATAATGAACAATTAAGATTACATTCATTCCAAGTAAAATACACCTTGGTCGTTCACCAAAAGGCGTATTTTCGCGACGTATTTGCGGGCGTATTTCGCAACGTAAATCCCCATCATAAAGAATGGGGATTGTATTTACGACGTGAAATACGCGCCACACTTTCTGACACGTATTTGAAACGTATTTCGGGACGTATTTGCGGACGTAAATACGTCCGTAAATACACCCTGAAATAAGCCGTGTGAACATAGCCTAAAGGAGCAGCAAAAACAAAAACGGTGCAGAATTTTTAATAATGAATGGTGAAAATGTTTATTATTTAATTTGCAAGTTTTCACACGTCAATTTTACTGCACCATTAATATCATGGGCCACTTGTATGGAAACTGTCTAGGTGTAAGGCTACGTCCACATGGCAGTGACAAAATACTGGTCGGAGTCTGTTTTAAGATTCCTGCCGGTATTTTGTCATCTTTTGCATGGTTTTGAGGGACTGTTTTGTCTGCGGTTTGCAGATTCCCCACCCCCTTTCAACCATTGAAATGCACATCCTCCGTCTGATAACCGAATTGTGCATGTTCTAAGTTTTTCGGAACGCGGGCGGTGTCAAAAACCCAAGAGCAAAAAAACCATTCGTGTAAAAAATGAACGAATTTCTATTAAAGTCTTGGGGATGGTTACCGCCCCGGTTTTCGACAATTTTGAAATCCGAAAACCATCTGAAAATCCAACCAAACACCTTGCCGTGTGGACGGACCCAAAGACCTTTTGTTGTTGCCCATAGGAACCAATCAGAGCTCCCTTTTATTATACAGAGCATAAAAAAATTTAAAATGGGCGCTCACGACAGTCTTGACTTGAAAATTTAAACATGGTTTGGCGTGTGTTTCTCACTTTTGTTGTGTACGAGGGGTTAGGCTTTTTTAGATGTTGAGGGCTTCTCTATAACAAAAAAAAGCTGTGATGTGACCGGTACATGTGAAACCAGCCTTGCACAAAACATTGCCATGCAATTTTATTCAGATCCTGAAATGAAGTAATGAGGAGGTGAAAATTAGGCAATTAATTAGAGAAGATTATCTTAAAGGAAGAGTCGCAGGAGGCGGCTGGACATGTCCTGACATGACGATGGACCCTTGAGCAGACTCCTAATCACATGGCATCCAGATGTGTCTGTGGACTGTACAGATTTCCTTGAACTCACACTTTCTGGACTAGTTTTCATGTGTTGCCACATGACATTGTTCTCATATTTCTGTTGTGTTTTGGTGACCGGAGTCTGACTTTTTTTATTTCTGGTATAGTGTAAAAAATCAATAACATAACAGTCCTTGGACGTTGCTGGAAAAAGTCATTTTTCACACATTAGAACAAATGATTATTATTAAAAGGTTTGTCTTACAATCCTTGATTATTAGCCCTATACTGTCATATGGATGTAATGGAGGGGGTGCCCAGCTTGATACCCCCTCTATGCGCCAGAATGGTGAGTGGCACTGGCAGAGCCAGCCTATCTGTCTGAATGTCTGCCATGTAACGCTCCATTTCCCCTTCAGTGCCCACAGACATTGCAGGGGACAGATGATACAATGAACTCGATTTCCTCTATTGCTGCTGCCCCTCACAGGGAAGTGATTCAGATCCCAATTTACAGAATAGGGAATTGCTGTCAATGCAATTCCCTAATTTAATAGTTTGGAGCCTTGCTCAGCAGTTTAGGATCATCTGCATTTTCCTGGGTTAATAACATTATTCTTCTGTTTAAGTAATTGAATGAAATTACATATTCTATAGAGACAAGGATGATCAAACGTGTAGAGCAAGTTCATAAATTTTACTTATCACTGTGGTTAAACATTTTATTATAAAGAATAGTACATCAAATACTTTAAATCATCTTGTAAATTTGTTCCGGAACACATTATTTTAAAACTGGCTGCTTTTTTTGGAAGGCTTACCCAAAGACATTTTCTCTTGCTTTGCAAAAATGTACTGTCAGAGCTGCTATAGAAAGCAATTCAATTTATGTTACTACTATGTTAAGCAGGAAAGGGCTATAAAATACAACAGAGATAACGTGTCTGTTAGACTTAAAGGGGCACTTGGCATCTTCTGAACTGAACAGTAAAAGGGAAAAAGTTTATAAAATATTTGATGTGCTTTATACGAGTCCCTCCTTTGACTAAGCTATTTAGAGAAACACGTGCTGTACATTAAATGCAGAGTCAGTTTTTGAAATATTGGTTTTGGGAATCAAATTTACAAGGAAAGTGCCTGATAAAAGTGGACATATCAGTTCATTCATACTTCTGTACTTAAAGAGGTTTTAGGTAAAATCCCTTGCACAGGTCGACTGTGCATGAAAATGAGGAGGGTGGTGCTTGAGGCCATTCTCACCGTTCACTTCCTAAATATAGCCAGGTGAGTGTACTTGGCTATATTCGGAACTCCCATAGAGGTGAATGGAGAGGACAACCACAAGCATCACCCTCCTCATTCTCATGCATGGTCTGCTCGCGGCTAGCTGCCATTGACCAGTGCAGGGAATTTTACCTTGTGGTAAAACCTCTTTAAAAAGGTGTTCCCATCTTTGCCATTTACTGTGTGCCATATCGATAAGATCAGCTTTATGGGAGACATGTATGATTGGGTTTTTCAACCTTTTCTGGTGTAAAATGCGTCAAAGTGAGTCAGCTACGATGTCTAATGCGGCAAACGAATGTGTTAGATGCATTGCTCATAAGACTTGACACTTTTTAATGCGCCTAACATGAGGGGGGGTGTTCTGAGGGCATTGCACCACACTCGTAATATTAGACACACATATGAATGAGGGTTGGAAAAACTAGGCGCAAAAACCACTTTCATACATCAGGCGCATTATACACTGGAAATGAGACTTGACTATTCACTTCGATGCGCCTTCCTTCATACATGTCGCCCTATGTGTCAGACTGGATTGCTTATGGCCCACCAGTGAAATTTCATTCTGGATGCTCACCTATAGAGTTGATTATGTAATCCACCGGTGGAGTTGATTCTGGGGCCCACCCTACAGCTACTGTACGTGCCTCTTGTGCTCGCCTCTTGCTTTTTGCCTCTTTCTCTCTGCCAATTTGCCTCTCCAAAGGATGTATATGCAGTTCAAATGAAACTCCAGGGGCGACATGTATGAAGGAAGACGCGTCGAAGTGAATTGTTGAGTCTCATTTTCAGTGTATAATGCGCCTGATGTATGAAAGTGGTTTTTGTGCGTTCATAAATGGTGTAAAGTTCGATGCGCTTCGCCTGTGTGTTTGGCGCATTACGGAAGTAAGTACTGCGCCTAATATGTATAAAGGCTATAGATAGGCTGGAAATAAGAGAAAATTCATTAGAATAGCATGTCAGTGAATAGAAACTATGGTACTGATCCTGCTTGGAGGACCACAGGTCCCAGCAATACTTGTGGTGTGCTGGCTCTTACTGTATGTACAATAAAGGGTGAGAGCAGCAAAAATACATTTCAAATTTAATGTAGTAAAAATGTAAAATATAAAAATCTGAACAACATAATCATTTGGTTTTTAATGTAAAATTAGTATAAGATTCTATGAATTTGAAATACATTTTATAGGAGATATTTCTATATTTTAGGGATATATATTTTTATATTCATTTTATATGATCACATTTTTCATTACATTTAAATAATTTAATTTTATACAGTTTGAAAATGATAAGAAATCACTTTTTATTATTGCACTGGTGTAAGTTGAGAAATAATTGACATTTTTGCCCCTTACAGCAAATCTAGCTTCACTCTGACTCCTCAGGCTCAGGCAGAACACATTCACATAGGTCTGCCTGTCGGAGCAGTAATGTGCCTAGTTTTGCCGAACCACATTCATATATGTGTCTAATCTTACAAATGTGGTGCGACATGCCTCCAAAACGCCCCCAGAGCACCCCTTCATGTTAGGCACATTTGAAAGTGTTGAGTCTTAAGAACAATGTGCCTAACATATACGTTAGGCGCATTAGACATCATAGCCGGCTCAGTTAGGTGCATTGTACACCAGAAAAAAGGGTGAAAAGCCCTTTCATGCATGTCGCCCCAGGTCTGCCATGCTCAGGGGCCCACTGGGGGTTTCGACCTATCCAAGCCTGACCACATCCCATTATAGAGTTTTACCTGCAGAGTTGTGCAGTGAAATTCTGCAGCAGATTACATTACCATGCATGTGGATGAGATTTGTACAATCTCCCCCACATACTGCTCATATCTCCTACATTGAAACTCACCTTTGGTGTAGAGTTTTAGAGTGACAGTAACTTTCAACAATGCTGCAGATAATTGTGCCCAGGAAACAACCTTTAAGAGTCATATAAAACTTTCTCCAGCCATTATCTGTTATATTTAGGAAGAAAATGAAATAAAATAACGCAACTGAAGCAGCAGTGAACTCTGACACTATAATTACCGCTCTGCAGCTTTACTCAAGCTAAAGTCAATATTGTCGCCATGAAGATTTCCTACAGGGACGGCAAGCTCTGTACATAAGTAGTGCACCTGTTTCCCACGGTGCATGAGAAATTGCAGCAGTTAAAGAATGGATAGAAGTGATAGGAAGGGCTGCACAGCCAGAGGTGTGGGGTGGGAAAAAGGAAGGGCCGGAGGATAACAGGATATTACTGATAAGTGTTAAGGCATGTTCACACGGCTTAAAATGGGCCGTATTTCGGTCCATAATTACGCGCCGAAGTGCGCCAATTACGGGCCGAAAACGTCCCAGTCATTACGGTAATTCACAGTTCTCATAGAGAACTATGGATTACGTCTCCTCTCCCTGCCCTGCGAAGCCGCCGTGCGGGGAGATAATTGACATGTGAATTTCTAGCCACAAATACACGCCGCTAGCAATTCAAGTCAATGGGCCGGCGAAGTGCCGGCCCCCTGCTCACTCCCCCGCTCCCACCCCGCGTCACACGGCGTAATTGCGGGGCGTAATTACGCCCTGCAAATACACCGTGTGAACATAGCCTAAGGAGTCAGCATCGCCTGCAGCATCATTGGAAATCAAATCAGTGTTTGTCCAACAGTTATCACTTCTGATTTTCTCAATGAAAAGGTCCTATGGGATAAGAAACAGAGGTCTGCTATTTCTTTTTGTCAGAAACAGCTCAACATGTGTTTACCTGGTATTGCAGTTGTGAGCCATAAGCATGAATGGCACTAGTTCTAGAAAAGTCTTATTACAGAACGAGTATTAAAGCTGGCCTGAGATTTTATCAATTTTCCAAACGTCTTATTTGCGAAGTTTGAGGATTGGTTCATATCAACAGTATCTCACAAAGGTGAGTACACCTCTCACATTTTTGTAAATTTTATTATATATTTTCATATGACAATTTGATAAAATGTAGAGTAGTCACTATCAATGTACAACTTGTATGGCAGTGTATAACAGTGTGAATTTGGTGTGCCTTCAAAATAACTCAACACACAGCCATCAATCTCTAAACGTTGAGTGCACATGTTCAGCGTCATATTTAGAGATAGACGTATGAGGGGTTCAGTAATTTTATAACACACCTTCTCCAAATCTCCTATGTGTCAAAGGGGCTTTTGGGTCCCCTCAGGATGCAGGGCCCCATAGCAGCTGCTACCGCTGCACCTCCTATAGCTACGCCCCTGCTTGCAAGCTGTCCTCATCTTTTCAGTTAGCCATTGAAAGGAATGAAGTATTTTAACCTCTCAATTTTTTTCTGTCACTCTTAGAGCCAAATTCTTTTCATTAAGTTGTTCCACGTATCCAGTTTACTGTTATGGATGGTAATTCCAGCTTCTCCTCACCTGTATAGGTATAAAAATTAACCAGAACATCTTCTCCCATAGACTTTAATGGGGTTTAATTTCTAGTTAGAATAGAACTTCGAACCCAACTCACAAAGGTTCGAAGTTCTAATCGAACTAGAACTGTTCTCTCAACACTACTGCTGATAAGACACAGCAGGGAGTGACGTCACCATCCGAGCAATGGTTGGTAACCAAGAGAAGTTTGTCTTTACAAGCAGGAGATAAGAACTGCTCAAGCTCTGAAGGGAAGTAAAATCAGATCAGCAATGTGCTAGATAAAAATCTTTACTTCCCTTTCCTACATGTCTAAAGTTAATGAATATGGTAAGAATACCCCTTTAGGCTTTATAATAAGTACATGATCCCCTCCAAAACATTTTTCCTCTTTTGCCCACTGAATATAGACAAGGCATTGCCAGATCGAGGATGGTAGATGATAGAGAAAACTGATGGCCCCGATTATTTTACTGTACGGGGGCAAGGTATTTAGAAAGGTGGCTGTGATGGGATGAACTATTATAACATAAGCTAACACAATTTGTAACTGATACAGACAAGCTTCTAGGCACATTGCTCACACTCGTCCACACTTTTACATAGTTCCAATATGCTATAACCTCATTGGCCTCTGAAAATTGGAGTAGTCAAAATGTAATATTTCCAATTTAAAATAAGAGTTTTTGACTTTCTAGTTAAAAAATGGAGATTTTTCAGCCTCAATCTTCGGAGGTGTATTCGGCAGTACCTGATACAGAGCTAACCAATGATGAAGAGGCGCTGGGATTTTGATAAGAATAAAAAGATTGAATGAGATTATTTGGAGAAGATTCTTTACTCCAGCTGATAATGAGAGAAGTGGGCTAAGAACAAGTCATTTTAAAGAGGACATCCCATATTCATGTGTAGTGCCCATATATCTGACCCGATTACAATTTTCTCGATAATGGTTAATTTCATTGGCGTAATTAAAGCCGCAGCGGCTGCTATGGGGTCCTGCGGTTGAGATCCCCCACTCAGGTGCAAGAACATTGGATCATTTGACAGAGAATAACAAGTAGCTTTCTGCTATCTAGCACTGCTATGTGGGTTTCCTGATATGTGGCAATATTTTTTATATATGTAATAACTGTCACCTTTGCTTCTGTTTCAGTCTCCTATCATTAAGTGATAAGTGCCCGTCTCATTTTGATATAGGGCCCTATGAATTCTAGTTATGCCCCTTGTTAACTTGTATACTGTCCTCATCCTGCCAGTAAGTGCTCCTCTGACATATATATTGTAATTGACTTTCAGTGACTGTGAAATATGTAAGACCATATACACATGTTCTGCATCACTGATCAATGGGGTTAGGAACAAAGTGCCTGACAGCGAGTGAACAATGACAATAGTACCCAAGTGATGCAGATGGTCCGGCTTTAGAGGTTGTGTATTATCTGAGGTCAAGACACTTTGGAGACATAAGGTTATTATAAGAGTATTATCTGCCACTTGGTGTGAGATAAAGGTATGTGTTATACTTTCAAGCCTAATCTTAATGGTAATGAATTCCTAATACCTGGGTGCTGAAAATAAAGTGCCTGCTAAATGCCATGATATAGCAGAAAGGTGTGAATGCCAATAATAAATGACATGACTATGAGGATACCCTGCCATGTTATACTGTTTGGGCATAGTCAGCTATGTGGTATCGGTGTTTGGGCATAGTCAGCTATGTGGCATCGGTGTGTGGGCATAGCCAGCTATGTGGCATCGGTGTGTGGGCATAGCCAGCTATGTGGCATCAGTGTGTGGGCATAGTCAGCTATGTGGCATCAGTGTGTGGGCATAGCAAGCTATGTGGCATCAGTGTGTGGGCATAGCAAGCTATGTGGCATCAGTGTGTGGGCATAGCCAGCTATGTGGCATCAGTGTGTGCAGCAACCAGCTATGTAGCATCAGTGTGTGGGCATAGCCAGCTATGTGGCATCAGTGTGTGCAGCAACCAGCTATGTTGCATCCGTGTGTGGGCATAGCAAGCTATTTGGCATCCGTGTGTGCAGCAACCAGTTATGTTGCATCAGTGGGTGGGCATACCCAGCTATGTGGCGTAAGTGTGTGGGCACAACCAGCTGTGTGGCATCAGTGTGTCTAGCAAATAGCTATGTAACAGTGTGTGGGCACAAACAGCAATATAGCATCAGTGTGTGGGATCATTATGTGTCATCAATGTATGGGTACAACCTGGTGTTTGGCATTAGTGTGTGGATACCGCTAGCTATGTGGCATGAGTGTCTGGGGGCACAAACAGCAATATAGCATCAGTGTGTGGGCACAACCAGCTATGTGACATCATTGTATGGGTACAACATAATGTATGATATCAGTGTGTAGGCACTGCCAGCTATGTAGCATCAGCATGTGGACACAACCAGCTATATGATATCAGTATGTGAGCACAACCAGGTATGTAGCATCAGTGTGTGAAGCAACCAGCTCTGTGGCATCATTGTATGGGTACAACTTGGTATTTGGCATCAGTGTGTGGGCGCCACCAGTTATGTGGTATCAGTGTATGGGCACAACAAGCTATGTGGCATCATTGTATGGGTACAACATAGTGTATGACATCAGTGTGTAGGCACTGCCAACTATGTAGCATCAGTGTGTGAAGCAACCAGCTATGTATCATTAGTGTGTGGGCGCAACCAGCTCTGTGGCATCATTGTATGGGTACAACTTGGTATTTGGCATCAGTGCATGGGCACAACCAGCTATGTGGCATAAGTGTGTAGGCACAACCTGGTGTGAGGTTCTTCTTCACAGGTACAGTTAAGATGTTGCTTAACTATTCTGCTGTTCATAAGGATAAAGGATAAAGCTTTCTTCACACAGCAGAAGGTGGCAATATCTGTGGAGATTTCATAGGGAATCTGTACCCCACTATGTGTTAGTGAATATCCGCACTGATTTCACTACTCACAGGTCTGGAATTGCATGAGTGGAAAAAAATAAAACCTGTGGTTTATAGGCTCGGTTTCCATGCAGATTCTGTGACGGAAATCTTATAAGGCAGACTGCACCTGGACCCTTTTCAATGGGGCTAATCTGCTTTCATTACTGGCAAAATCCACTGAATGCAAAGTCAGAATTTACAGAAATAAAACAAGAGTATCACCTCAGATTTTTACAGATTTTTGCGGATCCACACAACAGATTTGTGAACATGGCCTAAGAGGTGCAGAGGGCCCAGAAACACCTGGGAGCTGGTGCCTGGAGCAGCCTGAAGCCTCCTCTAGCACATAAGCCTATGTTCACACTTGTGCTGACGATGTCTGTCACTGTGATGATAACAATAGCACAGCATGCTGCTCTGTTATCGCTGCTGAGAAATTAAAGGGAACCGAAATTCAGGCAGCATGAAATAGCTGCAGGTTTGCCGTGTCTTGGTAAGGGGTGTCTCACCCTGAAACGCTATGGGGTTTCAAAATGAAACACCCTGTAGAAGTGAGCCGTGTAACTGTGTCGGCCATAGGAAATGAGTTCAATGTGCAGCTTCTCCCCGCTCAGCCAGGTGTTTGTGTTTAGGAAGAAAGCTGTCAGTTAAAGCGTTTGTCCATGTTGTGTATTGTCAGGGACAGGCTGTAGGAGGGGGTAATCTCAAGAGTTTAGGGACACATAATCAAGAGGGTAGAGAATTAGATCTCACCGCCATCTCAATTATGGGGTCTCGCAGAAGGTCTCTAGAGCACCATCTGTCTCGGACACACAACTCACCCCCTTCTGCGCAACTTTGGGGCGACCAGGGAATAGCTAGCACTTGGGGAAAGCTAGCACTTGTCTCTCACTTTGCCTACACTACGAGCACCACACATACGCCCACATGGTCTAAAATCCCCAACAACACTCACTCTGCCACCACCTTTCAAGAGAGAGAGAGTGAAAGGAACTCTAAACATCTTAAGGAAGAAATCTACACTACCATTCACGAGCACTGGAAGTCACTTAAACTCTTTGGAGACTTTTAGGCAGGGGCGTCGCTAGGCTGTTTTATCTGTGGCACAAGCCCCGGATAAAACTGCCTGTGCCCCGAACCTCGGCGGACTCCAGGGCCTTTCCTAGCCGCCCGCCAATCTCTCTGACAGGATAGATCATTACCCTCCTGCCTTCTCCCTTCTCTCGGTGAGCGCCGTACATACAGATCAGCATCGCAGGGGGCGTGACGCACAGCTTTCATCACACCCCCTGCGACCCTGGATCTCCTCGGTCGGCAGCCTCCGCCGGTCTGGAAGATCCTGGGCCCTGCATGACGGCATAAGCGGCGTGATGACGTAACGCCGCTTACACCGTTCACCAGCTCCAGGACCTGGATGTGCGGACCATGGAGAGGTGAGTAGTTTTTTTTATTTTATTTTCATTAGCTATGGGGGCATATTACCTGGCTAAAGGGACCAATAACCTGGCTACAGAGGGCAACTATCTGGCTAAAGGGGGCAATAACTTGGCTACAGGAGGAAACAATCTGGCTAAAGGGGGCAACAATCTGCCTACAGGGGGCAGCAATCTGGCTAAAGGGGGCAATAACCTGGCTACAGGGGGCAACAATCTGGCTACAGGGGGCAACAACCTAGCTACAGGAGGCAACAATCTGGTTAAAGGGGACAAGAACCTGTTTACAGAGGGCAAAAATCTGGCTACAAGGGGCAGCAAACTGGCTAAAGGGGGCACCATCCTGGCTAAAGGGGGCAACAACCTGGTTAAATGGGGCTACTACCTGCCTACAGGGGGGTACTGCTTTACTACAAGGGGCAATAACCTGGCTACAGTGGGCAACTACCTGGGTACAGAGAGCTACTACTTGACTGCAAGGGGCAATTATCTGGTTACATGGGGCAATTACCTGGCTACACTGGGCAACTACCTGGCTACCGGGGGGTACTACCTGGCTACAAGGGGCTACTACCTGGCTGTAGGGGGCTACTACCTGGCTACCCAGGGCTACTACCTGGCTACAGTGGGTATGTGGTAAAGGGGCAATTCCGGCAAGGGGGTACTACCTGGCTCCCCTGGGCAACTCCGGGCAAAAGGGGGTATGACTACCTGGCTGACTGGGTCTAATGGCTAAGGGGGTTACTACATGGCACAGGGAGCAGAATTTTACCTGGGGGGGGCCTTATCTACTCAGGGGGCCTACATAACTTCATAATAGGGATCTTTTTTTTATTTTTGGGGGAGGCCTATATAATACCTATTATTTAAATAGGGGACCGAGTTTCCTACCTATTGGGGCCCCTTTAAGTTTGCCCTACCTAATGGCGCATACCCTCCCTAATTGAGGACTGCCTACCTGTTTGGGGGTGTACCTACAATTCTCAGGGAATTTAACTATTCTATATTGGTTTTAAAAAAGACTAAAAACTTGGTCCCTAAATGGGGCCCCATGCGTTTGGGGCACAAGGGGGTAATTATTCCCTTTTTGGGGGGCCCTATAGATAGAGAGTTTGTATAGAGATGGAAATTTGGTAAGAAAGTGCTGATACAGTGGGAGTCTAAGTGTTTTTTTTGTAAATTCTACGTGAATAGATGGGCCCGGGAGAAGCGTCAGGGCGATCCGGGACAGAGGAGAAGAAAAAGAGAAAGGGAAAAACTCTTTAGAGAGTCTCTGTAAGCCCCTGGAGAAAACTTTCGAACCACTAAAATGTCTGCAGACCCTGTGTACAGGGGTATTATCTGTATGGTCATGTTTGCCGGGAAAATTTGGGTTGTAATTTTTGAAGGGAAAAGACCCTAAAGGGCTTCCTGTCCTTGTGGGGGTTCAAATTATCTTAAAATAACAAAGGGCGAGTACCGAGAAAACACATCACAACATGGCCCTTGCTTGCTATGAAAATGCTTTCTGATTTTTATTCACAAATATGGTGGTTTTTTATACCTCTTTGCAAAATTAGTAGATAAGGAGTATCACTTGTAGCTGGCCTGTGAGTGGTCTATTGCACGTGCCTTATCTATGGACCACTCCTCACAGCTTTCAGAATGTCTGAACACAGGGTGTAACTTCTGACTAGGCGCCATCTGGATTACACGACAATCTATTCAAACTACTACAGACGGCCATTTTGTTTAACACATTAAATAACCAAAAGGTTATGCATAGAGTTTTTACATGCTGTACTATATAAAGTATGTGCCCTATCATGTTTATATCAATATATATGTATATATGTATATGTGAGGTATTTACTAACTATTAACATTAAATAGAGACACAAGGATCACAAAAATATACTAAACCTTTTTTTCCCATCCTACAACTGTCCCCCCTCCTTGAGACTTTGTTCTCATTTTTTCTTCCCTATCCTCTTTCCCTATCCTCTTTCCTATTCTTGTCTTTTGCGGAAGTACCTCGTCCCTGAAAAGGGCCGGCCCCGGATCCATGATACGCCCTAGCTGCCCTACCTACTATGGTCTAATTCTTTGAGACATGCCTGTTTTGCAGATGGGGAATAGATGGACTTTTCCGGAGCACTTCGACATCAATAGGTCTCTCATGTGAATAGTTCTTAATGTCCACATCATATTAGGTGTCAGCTGTGTTGGACTGACCTGAAGAGTGTGGTTGTGTCGCTACTGTCATCACAGAGGGAGGCCGTGTACGAGAACTGTTCATCATGATGGGAGTAGCTTTCACAAATAGTTTCCTCAAAAACAGGCAGGAATCACAAAGACAATGAGAGCAAGAATTAGCAGCACAATCAATTTAGAAATACCTATCTGGGCAAGCATTCCCTGCCAACCCTTAAACCAATGAAGTAAACCACTGTTCCCAGGGGTGATCTATTCTGAGTTACGCTTTAATTCTTCTGAGAGATCATTAGCTTTCTACCGGCCACAGTGACCTTCCTTTCGGCCCTGTATTATCTGGGATAAAGTACAGCAGGTTTCTCCTGTTTGGGTGTACAGTGATTATCGGATAGCAGAGATTCAAATCCAGCTGGCCACTTGGTCCTTGCCTTAAACTCATCAAGGACCCCTTGGGCATCTATAGCAGTCGATATACTCATGGGGTTGACGAGCTGCCCTTTGGGTAGGCTTTCCTTCTCCTCCTGACTCTGATTGTGGGGTTTTCACTATCTTCTGATCCCTCACTCAATATATTGACTCCCAGGGACATTTATGGCTCATCAGATCTCCCTGAGGGTCTTCAATAGTTAGCGTTAGGGGCGTGCTTTACTCCCTTTGGTACCTTCACTATTTCCTTCCCCGACAGGTTCCAGTTCTTTGTCAACATCATCCTAGTTTGTAGGGGTTTTCCTGGTTTGTCTTTCCTCTTTAAGGCAGACTGTGGTCTTTCCCCATAGTCTTTCTGTGGGTCGTTTCCAACCCACAGCACCCCCAGTAATAGCAAGCGGGTCCCCCCCAGTACTCCTCTGTCACAAAACAAGTATATGCATGGGTTCTGACAAGAGTTATGCAACACAAACTTCTTTAAACATCTGTAAACGCAGCATCTGCTCCTCATACACCCGTGGGGGGAGCTGGGCGATCTTGCAGTGTGAGCGTGTTGCGATCCAGTTGGGCTTTCCTTCCACCTTGACAGGTGTGGTCGTGGTCAGCAGGACTTGGTGTGGCCCCTCAAACGGCCCTCAAACCTTGGCTCTAGGGTTTTACACACAAACTTCTTCACGTAAAACCAGTCTCCAGGCTGTAGATTATGAGCAGCAACGTCTAAGTCCTGGTTCTGCGAATGGAAAACTCTAAAAACATTAGCGACAAACTCTTTAACCACTGCAGTCACATAAGAGGTCATAGCATCATTTTGTAGATAAACTCTGAGGAAAAATATGCACCTAGCCTTCGGGGCACTGCCTAACAGGATCTCATAGGGCGGAGAGAGAGCTAACTATCCCCGAGGCGTGTGCCTGACTCTAACAAAAGCTGAATGGGCAGTCTGTCTGGTCAGGGCAATTGCCGGTTTCTCTTGCTGCTTTGAACATTCTTGCTTTCAGATCATCGTTCCATGTCCCATTGCACTAACAGCTGGGTATTAGCGCTCCCCTGTGGCAAGCAGGGTCGGCCTCCCTACTCACCATATAGCCTGTCTTCTTCGTTCTTCTTGGCTCCCTTCTTTTTCCAGCTCTCCTGTTCTTCCAGAGAGCTTGTTTCTGCATCTTGAGCTCAGCAAGTTCTTCCTTGCAGTTTGGGTTGCAAGTTCCCTCCGACCACCACTGACAGCTGGACTTGCCTTCACCTTTCTCACCAACTGCGGCCTTGTTGTGGCTGCTTGGTCAGCCAAGTGGTTTCGTCTTCTGTTATTTCAGCTCCCATGTGCCTGGGTTTTTCAGTATTGCCACTGTCCTGTGGCAGCAGCAGTGCATCCATCAGGACCTGAATGGCCTGTCCATGTTTCACTGGGGTTCCCGCAGCCCGTGAGAAAATCCTCGTGCCTTCCTAATAGGTCCAAAGCCATGGGCCGTCCCCGAAAGCGTATCATGAATGTTGTACATATGTTGGACACTTGCCTATCTGCCTACGTCATGCTGCCGGTCTGCTTGGGCTGACTTTATGCAATGGGCAGACTTTTGCTTCCAACACTGTGCGTGTGATCGTGCTCACGGGCATTATTCCCCTGTGAAATCGTACTGCACTGTCTGCAAATCTGGATCCATCCACAAAAGGAACCATATATGGGTTTCAATGAAAAGTCTCCATCTTTCATGACTGCAAAGCATTCATGGCTTTCTTCATGTGCATCGGATTCTTACGATTTCTCGTCATCATTATTCCCCTAGTGTAGGAAGGGGAAGTTAGGTGGGCTGGATGTAGAAGCCAGAAACAGTTGCATAAGAGTAACGGTATAGGGCAGGAGGTGAGATCTTTGTAGCATGGGTGGGCTGTGCGGTGGTGTGATGTTCCGGTTGTGATGGCGGTGGTTGTCAAGTGGGAGCCCTGTTGGTGGTGGGAGAGGCGTGTATTGTGTAGCGGGGGGTGACTGATGATAGGGGGAGGATGAGTAGAAGGGTTAGGGGGTTGGGAAGATCAAGGGATGAGGGGGGAATGGGGGGATGTGGTGGTGAATGGGGGGGGGGGAGGAAGGAATGGGGAAGGGGAGTTTTAGAGTGGGTGGGAAGGGGGAGTGTATATGGTAGGGGTGGGGAGGGGTGGTGGGTGGAGGGGGGATGGGGATGGGTTGTGAGGGGGATGAGGGGGTTGGTGGTGAGGGTGATTGGGGGGTGGGTGGGGGAGGTGGAGTGGGGGTGGGGTGTGTGGGTGGTGGGGGGGGGTGGGGGGGGGTGGTTGGGGGTTTTGTGGGGGGGGGTAGGGGGGGGGGGGGCAGTCTGGGGGGGAGGGGAGGAAGGGGAGGGTGGGTAAAGCTATGGGGATATTTTTTTTTGTGGGGAGGTTGTCGGGGGTTGTACGCGGGGGGGGGGGGGGCAGGGGAGGGGGGGCGCGACGGGGGGGGGGGTTAGATAGAGGGGGGAAAAGGAGTCGCGTGGGGGAGGTGAAAGGGGCTTGGTTAGGGGGGGGGGGGGGGGGTTCGGGGGGGTTACAAGGGGGGGGGGGAGGGTGTGGGGAAGTGGGGGGGTTGTGGGGGGGGGGAGGGGCGCGGGGGGGGGAGGGGGGGGGGGCTGGGGCGCGAGGATGTCATTCAAATTTAGGGGGTGGCCTGAGGGGGGGGACGTGTGGGATTACAGGGGGAAAGGGGGGGGGTGTGGGGTGAATTTTCTTTTTTTTTCTTTTTTAACCAACCTCTAATTATTCATTTTTCTTTTTCATTGTGGGTCTTTGTTTTCACTTAATTTCTTGTGGTGCATTTGTATTTTTTAACTATTTTTATAATTTTCAACTCCTTTTTTTCACTTTGTTTTTGGACCTTTTTTTTCTTCCTTTTTTTTTTTTTACTTTTTATTTTTTCATTTTTTTTCCTCATTCTTCCCTTTTTTTCCTCTTTTTTTTTTAATTTTTTTTTCCTTTTTTTTTATTATTTTTTTTTGTTCAAAACCCCTTTTTTTTTATCCCCCCCCACCCTTTTTTTCTTAACTATATCCTCCCCCCCCTTTTTCCCCCAATTTTTTTTATAAACATTTTTTTTTTAAAACCCCAAAAATTATTATATTTATTTTCACACTCTTTAAACTAAATAACAAATTATTTCACTCACACACACAATTATTAAAAAAAAAACCCCATTTATAATATTATAATAATATAAAACCCCAAAAACCAAAAAACCCCCCAAAAAAAACCAAAAAACCCACCCAAAAAAAATACAAAAACCAACCCCACCAACACACAAACAAAAAAAAAACAAAAAAAAAAAACAAAAAAACACCACCAACCCCCCCCCCCCCCCCCCCCCCCATAATATTATATCACCTTTTTATTTCTTCCCCCCCCCCCCCACCCCCCCCCCCCCCCCCCCCCCCCCCACCCACTACACTTTTTTCCCCTCAATTTTTTTCGGCCCCCCCCCCCCCCCCTTCACCCCCCCCCCCCCCCCCCCCCCCCCCCCACCCCCCCCCCCCCCCCCCCCCCCCCCCCCCCCCCCCCCCCCCCCCCCCCCCGAGCCGGGCCCCCCCCCCCCCGCCCCCCCCCCCCCCCCCCCCCCCCCCCCTCTATAGGACAGACATCAGGAGCAGGGTCTGCAGTATCGGTCTTGTGGTGTACTCCTCTTCCTTGATTCGCGGGGGGCCAGTGTCTTTGCTCTGTTGCAGTTAGCAAGTAAAGCCGGTGGTCTTGGTCTGTAGGGCTCCAGGGTCCTCATATGTGTCGAGGGCCACCATCACGGAAGTTAGCTTTTTCCAACATATCGCAGGGCAGATGCTCTCAATGCCTTTTGCAATAGAAGCACCGTATCAGATGGTTAGAGTTGTGTTACTCAGGGCCGAAGCCTTCATTCAGCTGCATCCCTGATAGGTTCCAACAGGCCTATCCACGAAAAGGCATGTGTCAGGCATCCGAGCATGTGGTTCTCAAAGGAAGAAAATCCTATAATTCTAGAAGAACATCTGAGTTTTCCGTTGGCATAATATTTCTCACTGTTTCCCCTTTATTCCTGATGTGAATTTGTAGTGTCAATGGCCTGATCTGAATAGTCTGTCCCAGCCCATTGTTCAAGCCTTTTGGTTTTTCAAACATTACATCTCTGGAGGCGAGCAGTGAACTCATCAGATCTGACGGCTTGCTGAGGGTTTGGCCACCAATGGGCCCGTGTTTTGAATCCCTGCTTTAACCTCTGCAAGGGACATAAATCTTTCCAGTTGCTGTGTAGTTTCTTGATTATCTGCGCTATATTCGCTGTAAATAGGGCATAGGTTGTTCTCTGGGTCCTGGCAATCACACGTTAAGACGACGGCTTTGTCTTGGTGGGAATGTAACATAAATATGTTTGGGCCTTCGCAACCCTCCCCCTTGCTGTGAGGCCTATAAGATCTGGGCGTGCTGCCGTAGTCATTTCCCTGTGCCCTCTCCACTGGTCAGCTGGACTGCATCCTCCAGTGTCTTTCACGGGAGTGTGCTATGCAGTGGGCGTCAAAGGCTGGTGTGCCCTCTGCAGCAGCAAGAGCCGACTATTTGCTCTGGCTTGTCCTATGGAGCTCATCCGCTCGGTCTTCCTTCTATCATGTTCATCCTCTGCTGTTAGAGCCTGCTCCCACTGTGTCTTCTGCTCCCGAGTGACCATATGGTTCTCCACTGGTAGTGCTGGCTGGGTCTTGGTCTGGTCACCATATTAATCCCCATATTTCCATCCAATAATTGGACATACAGTATTATGTTCCACCATCTTGTTCCAGGACAGAGTGGTGACCGGAAGGGGCGGGCATTAACCCTGAAGGAAGAGGTGTGACATCCTAATGGAGCCGTAGGCGGGGATGGAGTAGGAAGTGACCTGGAAGGGGAGGCAGTTGGCACTAAAGGTTCAGGTGAGTCTGGGGAGTGGGAGGTGTACTGGGCAGGGCTGGAGCAGTAGGTGTGGTTACAGGGGGTAGGGTGACTTGTGTCACAGGTGGGCTGTTTCTAGGGCGTGTTTCCCTATTGTTGCAGCAGTTCTGTCTACACCCCTGACTTTGCTCTCCACCCCAAGACAAGTCCCTCCGCCATTACAGGGGTCAGCACAGTATTCACACTTTCCCATTGTTTCAGAAACTGCTCTGGGGGATGATACCATAAGCAGCTGCTTCCCCCAGGGCCCCCACCCTTCTTTATGACTCCATTAGTTACACTTGCTACAGGATTCAGGGCCATCGACAAACTATTCAAAAATCCTTCAATCTACCTTCTTTCTTGTATCAACCTCAGACATTTCCATCCTCTTTTTCTCAAATGCTTTCTGAGGTCTTTAACATCACACTTCAGCTACTTGCAAATTCTTCAGACTACTTCACTTTACTTCTTTCCTTCTCAACAAATGGAGACTCTTATCTAACATTCTTATACTCTAAAACCAGCAGATGGCGTTGTGCACTAAACTCGTAGTACCAAAACTTCTTTGTTATCTATCTGCAGGACACACACAACAGACTCGACAGACACGACAGACTCGTATCGAACATGATAGAAACCAATTTCATGCAGCTGTGCTCAGCTTTCCCTCTTTACCAAGGAAAAGCTTGAATTCATGATTCCACCATCAAATGAATTCTCAATTTTCACAAGATGCTTTTTCTCCCCAAGCCAGCTGACCAGTCCGAAGAGACCTAAAGAACTCCCGTGTTTATATTCCCAGCGGGAGGATTCTCATAATCATGAGCGCCTCTAGGCTTTCCGTTCCGGTGATTCTCAGCTGACTGAACACCTCTGCTTTCCCAGCTTTGCTTTCAATTCAGTTTCAAAACATTCAATACACAAAAACAGAAAATCATTACCCCAAAGGAGTTAATTTTGACAGGTCATAGGTTCATTAGCATGGGTCCAATCGTTGCCTGTCAGCGTGATCTAAACAATTACCGAATGAAACATAGTACAGCCACCCACTAGACAAGACGGAGATCTGCCGGATATGCAAAGTATAAAACTCTACTTACCCGGACAGTTATTCAGAAGAGTGATGGCGCCTTTATCTCTCATCTGCGTCCGCATGAATAGAAAGCGTGCAAAAAAAACAAGCTCAGTTTTCGGTTAATAAATCAGTTCCAAAGCCACCATGCCGCCACGTTGCAAGGCGACATCTGAAATGGATTAGTAGCCTCAAAGGGGCTTTACTGTTCTTGTGGTGGATTCAAATTATCTTAAAAATAACAAAGGGTGCACCGAGAAAACTCATCACAACATGCCTTGCTGCTATGAAATGCTTTTTGATTTTATTCACATAATGGTGGTTTTTTTACCTCTATTGCAAATTTCGTAGATAAGGAGTATCACATGTAGTGGCTGTGAGGGTCTATTGGCACGTCCTTATTATTGGACACTCCTCACAGCTTCAGGAATGTCTGAACACAGGGTGTAATTCTGATCAGCGCCATCTTGGATTAACTCGACAATCTATACAAACACTATGACGGCCATTTTTGTTTTAACACATTAAACCCCTTAAAGGACCAGCTTTTTTTTTATGGTGGACATGTTCGTTTTTCCCTCCTCAAACTTCTGGAAAGCCATTACTTGTTTATTTTTTCACCTCGCATAGACACATGAGGGCTTGTAATTTGCGGGACAAGATGTACTTCTAATGGTGTTACTCACTGATTCTATAGAATATACTGGGTGAAACCGCCAAAAAATTCCAAGGTGGACAAATGTGAAAAAAAAGTGATTGTTTGCCATGTTTGCGGGGCTTTTGCTTTTACGGCGTTCATCTTCGGTAAATAATGTGTTATCTGTATTATACAGGTTGTTACGCATACGGATAAATACCAAAAATAGTAGGGTTTCCGTTATGTTTTTGGTTACGTAAAAAAATTACCAAACATTTTCTATTTTGAAATTTGCGACACGGCAGCCAATTTTGTGCGACCAATAACTTTTTTGTACTAACACACATACGGACGTCAGTGTTCTGTGAGGGGGGAATTTTTTGCGGGGGCTGAAGTGTACTTTTATCGCTAGCGTTTTAGAATGAATGCGATTTTTTTGATCATTTTTATTCCATTTTTTGTGTGACGTAAATGACCAAAAACGCAATTTTGGCGCGTTCTTTGGAATTTTTTTTCTTCTACGGTGTTCAGGTACGGGATAAATGATTTGTTATATTTTATAGATCGGACTTTTTTGGAAGCCAGCGGATCCAAATATGTGTAAACTTTTATTATTTTAATGATTTTATTTGTAAATGGGGAATGGGGAGGTGATTTGTAAAAATTTTATTACTTTTTTTTTTTTTTTTGTACTTTAAAATGTATTTATTTTTTTTTTTTACTGTAACATTGAGGCCACTGTGGTACTTGACCACTAGATGGCGCGATTGTTAATACAATCCTAAAGCATTGCAATTACATAAGTTGTACAAAGGTGTAACAAGATGGCGGTTTCCCCACTTCCTGTGTGCGGACGCGGAAGTGGGTGCAAACGGCCAGGAGTAAGTGACGGGAGACTTCAACAAGGCTACCCCACAAAAATGCCCGGTTAATAGGATCGGCGCAGCATGAGCTGCGCTTATGCCGATCACCGCACCGGTTCGGTGCGCGGCAGCCGATCGGCGTTTTTTAATTTCAGATGCCGCGGGCCATCTTTGCGCGGGGCCTCTTGGGTAAAACGCGCCAGCGGGCGGAGCACCCGCCGGCGCTGTGTTACTGGCGGGTGTTAGCGGCGATTTGCCGCTAACACCCTGGCCTGGCTTGCAGGGGGTGGTCGGCGGAGGATCCCCCTGCAACTCCCTTAGCGGCCCTGGGACGTACTGATACGCCCAAGGTCGTTAAGGGGTTAATAACAAAAGGTATACATACAGTTTTTACATGCTGTACTATATAAGTATGTGCCTATCATGTAATATATAATATATATATATATATATATATTTATGTATATGTGATGGTATATAATAACTAATACATTAAATTAGAACACAAAGGGATCACACACATTGTAGAACTTTTGTTCCCATCCACAACACTATAATGGTTTATATTCAGTAATGGTATGGTGTATTATTCAGCCACTATATATTGGTGATATGTGGTCATGGTTGTGCAGTATTATTCGGTCACTATGTGGTGGTATTATTCAGTCACTATGTGGTCACAATATGGCGGTACTCGGTCACTATGTGCTGGGAGTATGTGGTCTATGTGTGGCGCGTATTTATTCAGTCACTATGTGCAGGTGATATGTGGTCATGGTGTCACGGTATTCGGTCACAATGTGCTGGTGATATGTGGTGTTAGTATGACATTGGTAATATTAACTTTCGGATTCTGGTTTTGTGTAACAGTGTTATTTGGTAACTGTATGGCTATTGTTTAGTAGTTTTATACATAGCAAATTTTGATAAAGCTTTTTGTATATTTTGGCTTTGGTTGACGGTGATGCACTGTATCGCATCGTGGCGCATTATGTTAAGGGGGGGAGAAATATCTTCAACCCGCCCTAAGTGCAATTTAGCCTAGGAACGGCCTTGTGGAGCGCCGATGATCTCTTCAACTGTATGCACATATAGCCGAGGGCGTCTGCAGAGAGCGAGCGCCCCCTGCTCCACAGAGTACTCCGATGAGCCGCAAGCAAGCCTGCACGGAGTGATGACATCACGCCGCTTGTGCCGGGAAGAAGACGGGCGGGAGCTTCAAGGAGCAGGAGAAAGGTGAGTACTTCTATTTTTTATTTTCTATATGCCATATTACATGCTGGGAGCCATATTACCTGCCTATCTATACTGGGAGCCATATAATTACCTGGCAATATACTGGGGGCTATATAATTACCTGCCTATGTAAAATGGAGGCCATATAATTACCTAGCTATATACTGGGGGCCATGTAACTACTTAGCTATATACTGGGGGTCATATCACCTGTCTAGCTCTATACTGGGGCCATATCACCTGCCAAGCTATATACTGGGTGCCATATTATCTGCCTAACTATATACTGGAGCCATATTACCTACCTAGCTATATACTGGGGCCATATCACCTGCCCAGCTATATACTGGGGGCCATATTACCTGTCTAGCTATTTACTGGGGCCATACCACCTGCCTAGCTATATACTGGGGGTAATATCACCTGCCTAGTTATATACTGGGGGCCATATTACCTTTTTTTAGCTATATACTGGTGCCATATTACCTGCTTAGCTATATACTGGGGGCCCTATTACCTGCCTGTACTGGCGGTCCAGGTACCTACCTATTTATTCTGGGGGCCCTTTTACCTGCCTATCTTTTCGGGGTGTACTTTTATCTATCTATACTGGGGGCCTTATTACCTGATTATCTATACTGGGGCCCTATTACCTACCTTCCTATACTGAGAGCCTTATTAGCTGCCTAGCTATACTAGGGGCCCTATTACCTGCCTAGCCATACTGGGGGCCCTATTACGTATCTATATGTGCTGCGCACCCTATTACCTACCAATGTGTACTGCGGGCCCTATTACCTACCCATATGTACTGGGGGCCCTATTATCTACCTATATGTACTGGTCGCCCTGTTACCTACCTATGTATACTAGGGGCCCTATTACCTAACTATATATCTGTAAAACTACATGTCGCAGTTCACAATGTGGCGTGAAAAATGCCATGTGAACCCAGCCCAACTGAGCAAAATGTAACACAGAGGGCCCGAGCAGGACCGGGACGATGAGTAGGCAGAGGTAGGCGGTCGCCTAGGGCGCCACCTCTGCCTGTCACGTGGGGGGCGCACAAACACTTACTCTATAATTGACCTTTATTGACTTACTGTAATTGGCGGCTGCTGCTGCAGCTCGGCCCGCCCCTTACTCCGCTGCGTCTTCTGCGGAGCACATGACCACGGGCGCCGTGCAGCTGCGCGCTTCCGTGCTGTCCGCCGGGCGCCCGCATCTTTCTCCTGTGTGGCAGCGGCGCTCTCGCCACACAGCTAGATTGCAGGGACAGATAGCTCCTGCGATGTGGCAATGAGAGCCAGCGCTGCGCAGTGCAGCTAGGGTGGCCGGAATAGGAGCCTTATAGCTCCACCCCCAAATCAGAGGAGCCACGGCCTTCCGACAGCAACAAGCTTTAAGCACTGCCAGACTCATCCTGGAGGGAGATGAAGAAACAGTGCATTGTGTGATAGGTCCCGGGTAAGCTGCTCTCCCACGAGTTTTCTTTTCTTGATGCATGGAACAGGGGAGCATGTGGTCATAGCATAAATCTAAGGTGTATAATGTCGGGCGGCAGCTATGTAACACATTTACAGATTCAGTGACTGACACTCCCTCCGAGCTCACTGCTCTATGCATGAGAAATCTAATCCGGCTGCACCGACTACAGAGTGCAGAGCTCCAGTCACTAAATCACTGTCTGTAAACATTACACAGAGCTGCTGCTTCTCAGTAAGAACATGTTTAAATATTATAAAAAAAAAAATAAAAAAAACAAACACAATCCCTATTTCCCCAATTAATAAAATACTCAGTAAAAATTAAAACATTAAAAAAGTTACACAAAATGAGTATCATCTGTAAGGGTATGTTCACACGGCATCTTTACTCCGTATGAACATACACTTTTCAGATGCGTCTCTGGGTCCAACAGAACGGACCCAGAGACGCATCTAACAATTAGCAGTGAGTTTATCACTGCCGACAATGAGAGACACACAGCGCCATTCACATGAGAGATTGCCGCTGCGTGTTTGCTTCGCGCCTGTCGGTCCGTCTTTTGGATGCAATCCAAGAATTGCATATGGAATTGTTTGAAAGGCGGACCCGACAGACGCAAAGCAAACATGCAGCGGCGATCTCTCATGTGAACGCCGCTGCGTGTGTCTGTCATTGTCGGCAGTGATAAAGTCACTGCTAATTGTTAGATGCGTCTCTGGGTCCGTTCAGATGGACCTAGAGACGCATCTGAAAAGAGAATGTTCACACGGATGCAAGACGCCATGTTAAAATACCCTAAGGGTATATTCACATGGCGTAAGTGTGGGCTGTACTTCAGGGCATAATTGCACTGCAATGCGCCTGAAAAACAGCCCACAATTATGGTAAAATCATAGCACATATTGTGTGTTATGATTTTACAATGTATTCCCCAGGAAGGTGAAGCTGAATGGGGTCCAGCACAGCGCTGTGGGAAGTATGTGCTGTGAATGCACTCGAAAGGGATGTCCACATGGTGTTTTTTAATACATAAAGCATGTTGCTTAAAATGTATCCAAAGTGTGGTGCGTGTTTTCTGGACAGCAGAAACGTACCCTATAGTTTTAAATCGAGTTTGATTTGTATTAATGGATCAAGAATTTACATGTCAGTTCTGTGATCAGATTCATTTAAAGTATCACAAAGATGCATGTAAAACACGCATCGTCTGAACGATGATACATATTTTACCATGCTTTCAGTGTTAAAATATACAGAACATGTTAATACAGTTTGGGGTCCATTTTTGAGTACGTAAAACGTACCCAAAAATGTATTCAACACTATATGGTGATGATATATTGCGGTATTATTCAGTCACTATGTGGTGATATGTGCGGTATTATTCAGTCACTGTATGGTGATGTTGTGGCGGTATTATTCAGTCATATGTGTGATGATATGTGGCAGTATTATTCGTCACATTGTGTGATGATATGTGGCGGTATTATTCAGTCACTATGTGGTGTGAGTATGTGGCAGTATTATTCAGTCACTATGTGGTGGTTATATGTGGTGGTATTATTCAGTCACTATGTGGTGGTGATATGTGAAGGTATTATTCAGTCACTATATGGTGGTGATATGTGGCGCTATTATTCAGTCACTATGTGGTGGTGATATGTGGTGGTATTATTCAGTCACTATGTGGTGGGGATATGTGTTGGTATTATTCAGTCACTATGTGGTGGTGATATGTGGCGATATGTGGTTTTATTATTCAGTCACTATGTGGTGGTGATATGTGGTAGTATTATTCAGTCACTATGTGGTGGTGATATGTGGTAGTATTATTCAGTCACTATGTGGTGGTGATATGTGGTAGTATTATTCAATCACTATGTTGTGGTGATATGTGGTTTTATTATTCAGTCACTATGTGGTGGTGATATGTGGCAGGTATTATTCAGTCACTATGTGGTGTAATATGTGGTGGCATAATTCAGTCACTAGGTGGTGATGACATGTGGTGGTATTATTCGGTCACTTGTGGTGGTGTATATGTGAAGGTATTATTCAGTACATTGTGGTGGTGATATGTGAAGGTATTATTCAGTCACTATGTGGTGATGATATGTGGTTTTATTATTCAGTCACTATGTAGCCGTGATATGCAGTCATAATGTTGTGGAATTATTTTGTCTTTGTATAGCAGTATTTTGGTCTTGGTAAACTTGTTTGTGCAGTAACTATATTGTGATGTTAAATCTTCCTTGTATATCAGTATAATACATGTATTTATAATACATAAACATATTTCATATAAATACATCCCAATAGACTCCACCTACCCTTGTTGTGTGTCGGAATTGTGTCCCTCCTGTCCATTTCTACTAGCTGGGGAGGGCGCAGGTATGTGCGTTATATTAGGGACAGATTAATTATTATTTTTTTTTTTGGGGGGGGGGGTGGAGGGGGCGCCATTGGTCGTACTTGCCTAGGGCACCGAAATGCCTTGTCCCGGCCCTTGGCCCGAGCCACGGATGTTTTGGGACCCTAGCAATGCCCCTGCTTTTAGGGCTCGTTGGGGCAGCAAGGCAAAACTATCAAAGTTTTAAGCTTTAATATACAGTTACAAAAATTACAATATAACTGACATACCAAAATGTGCAGGAATAAACAAAAAGAGATAAAATAACGAAAAACAGACCTTTTCCCAATTCGACTGGTTAAGAATCTGGGCTGAGGAACACTGCTGAAAAGAATCGGACAAATCTGCGCTTGGCAACTCCTGGAACTGACCATGGGGTTTTGCCCCAGGGTATTTTATGGAAACTCAAAACCCCCCCAGCCCCTCACCCTGCTTGGGTCACAGAAGGGCTGGCTAATTACATACAGGGGGCACTAAGGGCGACATGTATGAACTTTAAAGCAGTGTAGAATGCACCAGAATGTATGAACCTGTTTTACTGCAGGTCATACATACCGGAGCAGTCTAGTGCAAATACGACAAGTCTGGCTCAGGCAGACCACCTATAACTTGGTCTGGCTGTTGTAACAGTTATGTGCATAGGTTTGGTTTTAAAGAGTCGTAAATGTGTCTAATCCTGCGAATGTGGTCCGACACGCCCCAGAGTGTCCCCACATCTTTGGCGCATTACAAAGTGCCGGGACAGATGCAGATTGTACCAAAGTTTTTGCAACTACAGAACAGTGCTATGACAGCTTTTTGATGCAAAGTACGCCAGAATACTGGCACAGTCCCGTTTGTACATGTCGCCCTAAGAAAGTCATAATCCCAGTTTCTCTCATAACTCTGCATAGCCAGATATTATGACTGCCAAGTTCCCCAGTATGAATTTACCAACCTCAGCATCCCAAAAAGGAATATGACAGTTTTATAATTTGTATCAATTTTCAGTTCTGTGGTTCCCTTCAGCCAAAAATTCTCGGGAAAGAGACAGAAATTGTGGCTGGGTTCCTTATTCATAATCTCATAACTGATTTATGGAAAACATGGATTTTTGACCAAGATTGGTTTGATTAATAATTTTTCTATTGTTCTGTTCCATATGCTCAACTATCTAAGTGACCTGGTGACATATTGTCTAGCTTGAGATTACCTTTCTCATACTTTTCCTAATTAACACGTCCTTGCTAATTGGTTTAGCTGACAAAAGGACTAAGGTTATATCTACACAACATAGGTCTTTCATCAGATTTACGGCGGATTCAGTAGTTAGAATCCGCCGAAAATCCTACTTTACCCAGTGCTGTGTAGACTGCAATGAAAAATCCATACTGTAGTCTACACCGCACAGATTTTAAAATCCACCAGATTCTAGCAGATTTTCAAAACTGCTGAATCGTCCGCAGGATTACCGTCACAATCCCGTACATTCAATGTATTGGGCTGATGGCAAATCTGAAAACTGACCGCGGTTTTTAGCACAAATCTGCGGCAAAAAATGTAGTCCAGCGATGTTAAAATACCGTTGGATGGCATTTTAACATAGGCTGTGTAAACATAGCCTTACTAAGACTGTGCATGCTTAAAGGGGTTTTGCCATGAGGTAATGTTGACGTGGGATCCTCCAAAATGGGTATTTAATCACTTTTTTAAATATATGTGATTAAAAATATTGCGGCCTGAGAGAGCTACAGGCTGCCTTACCTGCCCTTAGTTACTTCAAAGCTTCTATTAGATACGACCTGACAAGAGCTGCTGGCCAGGCTTGCACAGAGAACACTTCTTATCTGATGAGAGGGAGCTGAAGAAGCTTTCAAGGCACCGGGTAGAAATATGTTGTGTTTTGTATACAGAATCCACTAGTTGTAGTGTGATTATCTGAGTAAATCCCTGCTTTATCTGATGACAGAGAACATGAAGAAGCTTTCAAGCTGCTGTGGAGAAAGGTGTTGTCTTTTGTATACAGAATCCACTAGTTGTAGTTTGATTATTTGAGTGAACATTTCACACGATGCCTTATGCATGGCTCTGTGCTCTGGCTGTGTCTCTCTCTCTCTCACCCACGTGGCTTGTTTACAATTGCTTCTTAGCAGATAAGGCCGTCCTGGCAAAACCCCTTTAATAAGCCTTCCTCACAGGAATCAATGCAACATTTCCATAAAAGACAGGATAAAGTATACATCACACATAATATTAATATACAAAACCATTAAGCAAATTGGAATGAACAATGTATAACGTATACATTGATATAATGTGATAGGGGCTCATTTAAACCCCAAAAACTTATCACTAACCTCTGGTCCCCAGCTCCAAATAGTAATGTGATTGAGAGACACATGAAGGCTGCAGCCAATCAGCAGCTGCAGCGGTGACATGCCTGTTCAGAACTGATAGCATGTGAGTAGAAGACCACAGACACAGAGGGCCCGGGCCCCGGAGGTTTTTGGACCCTAGCAGCGGCCCTGCTTTTATTGCTCAATAGGGCAGCAAGGCAAAACTATCAAAGTCTTAAGCTTTAATATACAGGTACAGTGCTTAGTTACAAAAATTACAAAATAACTGACCTACATAAAAACATGCAGGAATAAACAAAAAGAGATAAGATAACGAAAAACAATTCGATTGGTTAAGAATCTTGGCTGAGGAACACTGCTGAAAAGAATTGGACAAATCTGCGCTTGGCAACTCCTGGAACTGACCAGAGAGCCAAGGACCGCAGGAAGGTGCGTTTTTGGGTTTTAAAAGCGTTATGTACATTTTTTGAATGACATGAACAACCCCTTAAAGCTGAGGGGGCGGGGAGAAGACGCACATCAGACTCATGTCCTATGGTTGCAGTGCTTTGCCCTGTACCCAGTTCTGTAGTACATAGTGTTTTACTCTGGAACTGCAAAAAAATGTTACAAAAATTTGGGGGGTTTTTTGCATGTAGGCTGATGGTTTTTGTTTGCGGATTCAAGCCGTCCCCCTTCTCATTGAACTGTTCATGTTCTGCCCGGAAACTGGGCAGAAGAATGAACATGCCCTAAGTTTTTCATTACACCGGTAAAAAATGTCCAGCAGAAAATCTGTGCAATGTGAACTACTGTACGGATTTTCTATTTAAGTCTATGGGGATGGGTGACAGTCGGTTTACAGATGGTTTTCAAATCCAAAAAACGTCTGTAAATCCGACTGAAAACCCTGCCGTGGGGCCGTGCCTTTACGCTGCCCATCAGAAGCATGAACCAGCTGATATATTTCTTTTATTGAACCCTGTGATAAGTACTGATATTTTTTTGTTGGGTCCACTAGGGAATGCCTTGTTACTGCTCAGAACTGGTTTTATAGTAAATTATTGTCAAAATCATAACTCGATAGAACAGTAGGTGTGGTGTTTAACCAATATGCCCTTTTAAGCAAGACATTATGGGGCCATTTTCTAAAATTCCCTGTTTTTTAAGAAAACATAACATTGAAAGATAAGTTTGTACGTCTCACCCTGTAGTGGGCATTAGGTTGTCTAATGAAAGTCCAGCTCCTGCTCTGCCTTAATTGGAGGAAGTGTTTAACTCTTTGATTCTCCTGGTGAAGATGTAGAGTGTGCGACCGCCCTACTAGCTGTCAATATGTATACATTTCTTAATATTTCATATTTTATATTGTGTGTACATATGTAAATAAGAATGATAACCAGGCCCGTTCAAATAGGGTGCTGGCACTTAAATCACCCTCGGCACTGACAGCCTGCTGTCAATCAGGGATTACCTGGGGATCCTGGGAAAAAGAGGGAGGGACTACAGGGATTTAAAGAGCCTGCCATGATAGACCTGGTACACATCAACTTTGGAGGGTCCGCATAGAACCTCTCTTGCAAATTCTGTTGGGGTTAATGGGAAAAAAATAATGCAGCAAGCTGGGCTATTTTTTTCCTGGGCCAGTTTTTCTGGCACCACGGTAGAAATCCAATGGACCCATTGTTATTAACAGGATCTGTCAAATGCTGTTGGTGTCCATTGTGAAATGGTTCAGTTGAAACAGAACCACAGATGCAGGGGTGAACCAGGCCTTTGGCACTTTAGTTCAGTTGTTAGTTGCTATTAGTAGTAAAGATTCCTGTGAGCTATTTCAGCATAAGGGGTTGTCTGCACACTAGCCAGCAGTGGAGCAGGAGCAGGCAAAAGCCATGTATACCTGGCCTGAGTGAATAGAGAGAAATACTTACAAACAAGAAGAAGAAACAAAGACATAGTGAACTGAACAAGAAAGAGACAGACAGAGGTAGAAAGAGAGGACAGTGAAGGGAAACTGTCAAGAAGGAGAAAGGAACAGAGGCTGTTGTCCCTGTGAAGCCAGTTGCCAGGTCCATGCCTCCTTGTGGGGCAAGGAGCCTCTAGGCCTAGTTTTCTGAAGCAGGTAAACGCCAATACTCCTGGGCCTGAAAGATCTCAAGAGGAGTTTGGCAAGCAACCCCTGTTTGGCTCTGTGGTAAGTGATAAAGAAAAGCAAGGAGGTGTACCCTCCCTTCTGTTGTGATGATCTATCTGTATGTCTGGATGTCCTGAAGTGAAGTACCGTGACTTAAGTCTACCAACATAATCTCCAAAAAATTGGGAATCTCGCAAGAGAACAAAGAGTGACTTTTGATCACTATATTTACTATTTTGCCATAGGCAAACTTAAACTCTATCAGTTCTCTATCTGTTAAACACTAAAATGTAACTTGTATTATATCTAACTCTTAACCTCTATACACACTATTTAAAAACCTGATCTCTAACCTCATCATTTAACCCTTTTTGCTTCTGAAAGAGGGAATAACTCCCTTTCTATTATCAAGTCTGGTGGAACCCCACCTATTAACAGGAGAGCCTTATATCTATAGCAAAGTACTAGCTTCAGTAAGGGATCCCAAGCCTACTACTTGGGCAGTCGTCCCTAATCTCATAGACACAGAACAAATAAGGCCCCTTTGTGACACCGTCTGCAGCAGGTGACACTTCTAGACAGAGGTGAGAAATCACAATTTAAAACGTCATATCTGACCTGCCCGACATGTTTCGCCAGCTAACCTGGCTTCATCAGGGATTAGAGGTCCGATCACTGGTGGTGTAAGCTCACTTCCTTTTATATCATGTTAGGTAAACACCCCGTTCAGGTGCTCACCAATTAGCCATCAGAGAATCCACATAAAGCCCACTCCCCCTTCCGCGCAGGACATGGTATGAGTGTGCACGCGCAGCAGGGGGAGTGGGTTTTATGTGGATTCTCTGATGGCTAATTGGTGAGCACCTGTATGGGGTGTTTACCTAACATGATATAAAAGGAAGTGAGCTCAGACCCCATGTGATCGGACCTCTAAGCCTTGATGAAGCCAGGTTAGCTGGCGAAACATGTCGGGCAGGTCAGATATGACGTTTTAAATTGTGATCTCTCACCTCTGTCTACAAGTGTCACCTGCTGCAGACGGTGTCACAAGGGGGCCTTATTTGTTCTGTGTCTATGAGATTAGGGACGACTGCCCAAGTAGTTGGCTTGGGATCCCTTACTGAAGCTAGTACTTTGCTATAGATATAAGGCTCTCCTGTTAGTAGGTGGGGTTCCACCAGACTTGATAATAGACAGGAAGTTATTCCCTCTTTCAGAAGCAAAAAGGGTTAAATGATGAGGTTAGAGATCAGGTTTTTAAATAGTGTGTATAGAGGTTAAGAGTTATACATAATAAAAGTTACGTTTTAGTGTTTAACAGATAGAGAACTGATAGAGTTTAAGTTTGCGTATGGCAAAATAGTAAATATAGTGATTTTAAGTCTACCAAGACCCCAAGCTGCTGGGTGTTTTCTTCTCCTCTGGCTTACTACTGATCCTAGCTCACCACCAGTAGGCTCACATCACTATCACTATGTACACCTGTATCCTTGGTGGCCCTGCCTCTGGCATCTTACAGTAAGACCACCACATGTTCAAATGGGAGTAGCCAGTTCCTGGTGATGTAGTGGTGGATTGGAGAGCCAGGTAGGGATGACAGGTTGGCAAAGATTGGTGTCAACCTAGGGTGCCACCTTGTGCCATACAGGAAGAGGGAGCAGGAAGGTATACATTTTCCCATGAGGGTAGGGCAATAAATGTCGTATTTGCATAGGGCACCAAAATACCTTGTCCCAGCCACATAGAGAACCTCTTGTGCTGTTAACTTTGGGGATCTTAAAAAGTACCCCAGGGCTGTGTAGGCAGCAAGTCTGACATTGGGGCACACAAAATGTTACCCTAACACCATCGACTGATTTAGCGACACAGATCATAATGTATTAACATACAGGAGAATGATAATACATTATAAATTTAAAATAAATATGTAAAACAGTAATCCCTTAATAAGATTAAAAAATGTAATTAATAATGTAGAAAAAATGAAGGATTTAGTATAAATTATATTTTCGTACATGTACACTGCAAAACAAATGACAAAACAAATTACACTTATTAATTGCCCACATGACTGTAATAACCTAAGGATATGTTCACACGGCTTATTGTGGGGCGCATTTTGCTGCGTTTTGCACTTAATACGCGGCAAAATGTGCCCCGCAATTACGGTAATCCATAGCTCTCATAGAAAACTCTAGATTACGCCTCGTCCCCCCGCTCGTACAATGCGATTGTATTGTACGCGTGGGGGAATAAGTGACATGTCGCAGTTACACGTTGCGAGTAATGCATGTCTATGGGGCCGGCGCCCGGCCGCCCCTCCTTCCCCCCCATGCCTCGGGAGTACGTGCTGATCAGCGTGAGTTCCCGAAACACACGGTGTATTGCGGTGCGTACTGTACGCGCCGCAATACACAATGTGAACATACACTAAAGAATAAACTTAACAGCTTATGTAGTGTGAAATATAAACAATATGAAAAATTAAAAAAAAAACACTTTTTTTCTATGGGAGTGCCACTAAATAAACCTGCTAAATCACACAGCCCTTTATATGGTGCCCTAAATTGCGCTTAAATAAAAATTCTTGCACATAAAACAAGGTGTTCTACAGCCACATCAATGAAAAATTAGAAATGTATGGCTACCTAAGTGCAGACAAAACTAAAACATTCAGGGCGACATGGATGAATGGGTGTACTTTGAGCCAAAAATAATATATGAACAGCTGCACTCCAAACTTTGGCGCCATAAGTGCTGTTGTAATGCACCAAAGACACTTTTTAATGCACCAAAGATTAGGGGCATTCTGGGGGCGTCACATCACATTCATAGAATTAGACACATTTATGATTCTTTGACGTCAAATCTAGGCGCAGAACAGTTAGAACAGCCAGAGCAGATGAAAGGTGGTGCCTGAGCCAGACTTGTGGTATTGTCTCTAAACTGCCCTGTATGTATGACCTGCAGAAGAAAAGCCAGACCAGGGTAAAGGTGGTGCCTGAGCCAGACTTGTGGTATTGGCTCTACACTGCCCTGTATGTATGACCTGCAGAAGAAAAAGCCAGACCAGGGTAAAGGTGGTGCCTGAGCCAGACTTGTGGTATTGGCTCTACACTGCCCTTTGTCTATGACATGCAGAAGAACAGCCAGAGCAGGGTAAAGGTGGTGCCTGAGCCAGACTTGTGGTATTGGCTCTACACTGGGCCTGTATGTATGACCTGCAGAAGAACAGACCAGGGTAAAGGTGGTGTCTGAACCAGACTTGTGGTATTGGCTCTACACTGCTCTGTATGTATGACCTGCAGAAGAACAGCCAGACCAGGGTAAATGGTGGTGCCTGAGCCCGACTTGTGGTATTGGCTCTACACTGCCCTGTATGTATGACCTGCAGAAGAACAGCCAGACCAGGGGAAAGGTGGTACCTGAGCAAGACCTGTGGTATTGACTCTACACTGCACCTGTATGTAGGACCTGCAGAAGAACAAGCCAGACCAGGTAAAGGTGGTGCCTGAGCCAGACTTGTGGTATTGGCTCTAAAACTGCCCGGTATGTATGACGTTCAGAAGAACAGCCAGACCAGGGTAAAGGTGGTGCCGGAGCCCAGACTTGTGGTATTGGCTCTACACTGCCCTGTATGTATTGACCTACAGAAGAACAGCCAGACCAGGGTAAAGGTGGTGCCTGAGCCAGACTTGTGGTATTGGCTCTACACTGCCCCTGTATGTATGACCTGCAGAAGAACAGCCAGACCAGGGTAAAGGTGGTGCCTGAGCCAGACTTGTGGTATTGGCTCTACACTGCCCTGTATGTATGACCTGCAGAAGAACAGCCAGACCAGGGTAAAGGTGGTGCCTGAGCCAGACTTGTGGTATTGTCTCTAAACTGCCCTGTATGTATGACCTGCAGAAGAACAGCCAGACCAGGGTAAAGGTGGTGCCTGAGCCAGACTTGTGGTATTGGCTCTACACTGCCCTGTATGTATGACCTGCAGAAGAACAGACAAGGGTGAAGGTGGTGTCTGAGCCAGACTTGTGGTATTGGCTCTTCACTGCTCTGTATGTATGACCTGCAGAAGAACAGCCAGACCAGGGTAAAGGTGGTGCCTGAGCCAGACTTGTGGTATTGGCACTACACTGCCCTGTATGTATGACCTGCAGAAGAACAGCCAGACCAGGGTAAAGGTGGTGCCTGAGCCAGACTTGTGGTATTGGCTCTATACTACCCTGTATGTATGACCTGCAGAAGAACAGCCAGACCAGGGTAAAGGTGGTGCCTGAGCCAGACTTGTGGTATTGGCTCTACACTGCCCTGTATGTATGACCTGCAGAAGAACAGCTTCATACATTCTAGCACATTCTACACTACCTTAAAGCTATTTACAGCTGGCCTGTCAGCGCCAACGTTCATACATGTCACCCTCAGTGTGTTTTTAAGGTCCATGCAGTCCTGGTTACTGAGTGGCTAATTATTCTTCTTTCTTATGGTCACTGCTTTGTATATAGACATTTTTCTTCTATGTGTTATTTGCATTCAATGAAACTGCACCTGTTGGTGATAATCTGCTAAACGGTAACTCAATGCAAAACATGCCTTCCTTTTACATTGTCATCTTTCCTTTACCTGTGCAGTCTGTCACTTTCCCCAGGTTACAAGATCCCTCATGCTCTCTTACAAATGACACTTAACATGTCACTTGGAGAGACACTCTCGTTTTCTAGGACATGGAAGAACCTGTTATTTGATATCTTCTCTGCTCTATAGTGACAAAAGTGGACATGGACAGTAGAAGGTTCATGTGCATAAACAGTAAGTGGACAAATTAATCTCCAAAAGCTTGTAACAGAGATCCCACCTAAAGGGACAACGCCATCAGAACGGAGTTTTTTGTTAAAGCCAATATTCCTGGAAAAATATTTTTTTTTAAATTTTTTTGCAATATTTATTTTTAATTTTGGCAGTCCTATGCAATTAAAACATTCATATAAAATATTGTTCTTCTCTATATGTGAAGTTTTGTATGGCAGAGCAGATTAATCTCACTTCAGCTGCTTCTTATCTCTATTAAGTCTCTTACAAATAGTAGGTAATGACATAGTGATTGCTCTATTGTTCTCTCCACAGAGATCGGTAAGATTATACTAGACCACAGGCAATACATGAAAGGAAAATAGAGTAATCTTTTTCTGCACTGTGGATGGTAGTTTAGTTACACTCATCAGGTTATTGCTGATAATATTTACACTTCTCAGACCAGGGTTGACCAGAAAGAAGGGCCGTCAAGCAACCCTCTCACTGCTGTACTATCAGAGGTTACAGAAGGGAAGTCAAAGAGAGTAATGTACATACCACATAATTATTAAAATAAATACATAAATCCATATAATAGTCACACATTGCTTGTTAATAAATGAAAGGAAACGTTTTAAAGTGGTTGTACACTATAAAAAAAATGAAATGACATTGGGGCCAGTGTGGGCGAAAACCCCCCAAAAACCCTTGATACCTACCTGCCACCCTCCACTGCTGCCTGCTGACGATCCGCTCCTCTTGAATTCCTGTTTCTTGTCCCAACACACTATAGAGGCTCACACTCCATTGTAAGTGAATGGAATGCGAGCCTCTCCTCTGTGTTGGGATACAGACTCGGAAGTCAAGAGGAGCAGATCATCGTCAAGCTCTGGAGCGGCAGGGCGGCAGGTAGGTATCAGTTTTTTACAATTTTTTGCCCATCCTGACCGCAATTTCATGTAATTTTTTTGTGGACAACCACTTTAACATCTCCCTCCAATCCACCAATATTTGTGAGTAATTGATTTCATTAGCTCTGGTCATTACATGAAATCTAGTAATCGGTAGATGCCACGTTTCTTTTCCATAATTCTCACTGCATATTTACCTATTACACAGCACCTGTTCCCACCAAGGATTTGTGTAAATTACAGCATCATGAGGACTAAAACTTTAAAATGTTACTTACTTAAGACTAAAAGCATGTGTATTCCACAGTATGGATCCTAGATACGATTTGAGCTCTTACTCATAGTGTTCCAACCACTCTGTATCAGTTTGTCATTCATATTTATAGGAAAGCTTGGTTACAATCCGAGACAGAGACAAACTGGAAAAATACGACGCAGGGTTTACACCACACTTCAGCCCCTCAGTCGCAGTTATCTGTGTGGATATCTGAAAAAAAGTATCCTGACAGATACCGTGACAGATCTATAAGGAACAATAGGTCAAACATTGTCTAAAGTAACTACATGCAGTCCCCGACTTACACCGTTCTGACTTACATCTGTCCCCGAGTTACAAACGGAGACTAATGGGGCATGCTGGCACTTGTAGTTCTTTAGCAGATAGTAGCTGTGGAACGACAAGTTCCAGCATGCCACAGCAGCACATGAGGTGAAAATGAGGTGAAATCCCTTCCCTGCACTATCCAAAACTAAGAAAAAAAACTTTTGTGCTGGAGTTACATTTAATAAATATACATGTTCCGACTTACATATAAATTCAACTTAAAGGGGTTTTGCCAGGACTTGAGTTGCTTACCTCCTTATCAGCACGGGAGTAGAATATAAACAAATCATGCTGAGTCATGAACGCTGCAGGGGAGAGAGGGAGGGGGTGAGCAGAGAGTGAGGAATAAGGGAGCGTCTCAAAACTTAACTCAAATAATAACTTTACAACAGTGGATTATTTATACAGCAAGACACAGGCTAATACACTGCTCTTTCTCCACAGCCCCTTGAAGCTCATTCATTTTCCCTGTCATCAGATAAGAAGTGTTTCATGCAAGCGCGGCCTGTCAGCTCCTCTGGTTGTGTCTAATGCAAACCTTCAGGTAACTAAGGGGGATTGAGAAATGCTGTAGCTCTCACAGGCTTCACTTTTTGTAATCACATATATTTAGAAAATGTGATTAAATACCCATTTTGGAGGATCCCAGGTCAACATTACATCATGGCAAAACCCCTTTAAGTACAAACCTACAGTCGATATCCCGTTAGGAACCCGGGGACTGCCTACTCTATTTCCGAATGTATAAAGCGCTTCTGTCCGGCATACATTAGAAAGTAGAGCAAATGTAGTCGGAAAAGTGACAACCTTTGTCTATTGTTCCCAATGGATCTGTCTTGCTCTCCACCGGGATATATTTTGGATAATTCGGACGGAGGACCCAAACAGGAGCAAAATGTGGTGTGGGCCCGGCCTTACTATCAAACTAGATTACTGACTTGGCAGAAGGTGCTGCCTTAGTGGCCTATATTTGAAGGCAATTTCGTGATTTTAGGGGAACACACAAGCTCTGCCTGTTCTGAGGTTTCATGCACCCTTTTTTAAAAATCCTCCTGGTTGCTCCTTAGCAACTGACTACAAACCGCCTGCTCATAAGCTTGCAGTGTAACTCATTTGCATGCAAACATCATTGATCTCTATGGCATTTGCTGCCAAAATGCTTTGGGGAAAAATGGCTGTTCGTGGAGCAGAGGGACTACTGTGTATTCTGTTGCACATCTTCTGGATTTTTCTCTGTTAAATTAGATTTTTCATTCCACAGGACAGATGTTTAGGCAGCGTAATCATATTTTTATAGCCCCGCACGCGCTACCTTGTCAAGTGGAATGAGCCTACGGATTCTAGTCTTTGCCTCCCTCTAGTGCTTGCCACACAGCACTCGCCTAACCCCTGACACTGATCTTTCGGTACGTCCCTGTGGGATTGTCACTGAGTTGTTCTTCTGTCAGTCTTCCTGCTAGAGACTATGTACAGCTGTACTACATTGTAATCTGTGCCATTTTCCATCTTGTCTCTGGTGCTGAGTGCTAGTCGGTGTTACTCCGATTATTCTGTGTTCACGGACTGCACCGTGCTGCTGTAAGTGCTTTCCAGATTTCTCAGCTACCTGCCTCGTCTATACACAGATGCCATTAGCATCTACTTGTAAAACAGCATTAGCAGTGATCTGTGCCTCAGCTTTTATGTTGCCCGTATTTTGCTGCATCTGCCAGATGTGAAATGTTGGTGGATGGAATATTATACATGAAGAAAAAAACCCCTTTAATGCCATTGTTACAGAGATCAGACATGATCAAGCGTCATAATTCAGCTAGATAAAGCCCTATCCTAGGCAGAACTTTCAACATGTTGGGTAACCAGATGGTAGCCGCTACTATCACTGCAAAATGGCAGCCATAGAAGTGTCATTTTCTTGAGCCGCTTAGCTGTAGGCAAAGGATAGATCTGCACATAAAAAAGTGATCTAAAAAGACTTCAAAAATGGAGATCCAGGCAGAATGCCAATGGAAGATCCCATTCCCAGATCCCAAATCCTTATTGATACATGAAACATTACAGTTGCCAATGTTGCAAGAATTAAAGGGTTTTTCTCACCACAATGACTTGCTTTTAACCCCTTAATAAACTTGCTTTTTTTTTTTCATTGACATGTTAGTTTTTTTCCACCTCGCCTTCCAAGAGCCATAACTTTTTTTTTGTGGGTCAAGATGTAATTTCTAATGGTGTTATTCACTGTACTATAGAATATGCTGGGAAACCGCAAAAAAATTCTAAATGGAGCAAAATGTGGAAAAAATTTACTTGTGCCATGTCTGTGTTTTTTTTTTTTTTTTTAGGGCGTTTATCCTCTGGTATAAATGATGTGTTTTCTGTATTCTACAAGTTGATGTGATTCCAGCAGCACCAAACATGTATGGTTTCTGTTATGTTTTGATACCATAAAAAAATTCCAAACATTTTTGATCTTTGAAATTTGCGCCACGGCACCATTTTCTGCGATCAATAACTTTTTTGTAGGTACATCCACAGAGGTGAGTAAGGCCGCATCTACACGGCAGTGGACAAATACCAGCGGTTTGCCAGCCGGTATTTGTCCGGTTTTGCGGCCGCGGGGGGGACGGCTTTTCTCCGCGATGAGCGGAGAAGAGACCTCCCCCCTTCCATTGAGAAGCACATCTTCCGTCCGGAAATCGGACGGAAGATTGTGCCTCTACAATGTTTTGCCGCCGGACCGCCGATGGCAAAACCCGTGCAGTGGGGACTGCTGCACAGGTTTTGCATAGAGCACCATTGTGCTCATTTTCGGCCGGTTTTTCAGGCGGTCTGAAAAACCGCAAACCGGCTGAAAAACCGGCCAAAAACCCGTGCCGTGGGGACATGCCCTAAGGGTGAATTTTTGTGGGCTGAAGTGTACTTTTTATTGACACCAGTTTGGAACGCATGCAACTTTTTTGATCAATTTTATTCCAATTTTTTAGAGGACGTAAAATGACGCAATTTTGGCGTTTGGAATGTTTTTTCTTCTACGGTGTTCAGCTTACAGGATAAATGATGTTGTATTTTAATAGATTGGATTTTTTCGGATGTGGCGATACCAAATATGTGTTATTATTTTATTTTTCTGATTTGCAAAATGCCGAAAGGGGGGGATTTTAACTTTTAATTTTTTTTTTTTTTTTACACTTTAAAACATTTTTTTTTTGCTGTAACTTTGAGTCCCCATAGGGCGCTTCACCACTAGGGAGCACGATTGTTTCTACAACCTAATGCATTGTATAGACGATTCATTAGGATGTACCAATATGGCCCTTACCACACTTCCTGCCTGGGGCAGGAAGTAGTAAAACCAAGATCATGGCAGCGATGGAAGCCTTCACAAGGCTTCCAGTTGTCATGTTCACTAATCGGAATCATGCAATTTTGCCACAGGAGCTCTGATTGGAGTGAGGAACCGTGCGTGGCATCGTTTCTCATTCATTTAGACGCCACGGTCATGTTTGCCGCGGTGTATAAAGGGTTAAACAATGCAGGATTGCGCCGCGATCCTTCTACAAAACCTCTTAGCGACCCTAGGACATACTCATACATCCAGGGTCGTTAAGGGCTTAAAATATAGGGAAAGCTAAATTAAGACTTTTACCAAATACATTGCTGTTTGCTTTGCTCAGGAGATCAAGAAGATTTTACCTACTGCTTGTGTGCACACTTTTCTCAGGTTACCGACCATCTCTCTCTACTCTCTCTTATCTCTCATTGCTCCAAGCGGCTTCTGACTATCATGAGTCACTCTCTGCTTAGTCTAATATCCAGTCTTATAGCAGAGCTAACATACTAGTCACAGCCTGACCAGGAAGTGTGAGTCTGAAGCTGTCTGTGGCTCTTTAAAACTGAATGGTGAGATAACCCCTTTAAAGCAGAATCTTCATTTGGAGATCCTGAATCTCCACGGACCCAGAGCTACCACCCCTTTCAAAGTAAATGAGAGACACACATTGTTGTATGATAAGGGCCACGGTATTTATTAAGGGTAACTTTTATACAGAGTCTTTGCATTGAAATAAATAAATATGACTATAATGTTTAGATTACATTTTAATATTAATTTTTTTTATTTTTTTTTAATACATGACATTTTTATTAGGAGCGTTTTAACATACCAAACAACAAAACATACAAACAATGCCATATACAAAACTTAGTTGAAAGATAAATGCAAAAAAGAAAGAAATTTCCACAATGAGGCATAGTGAAGCTTGGGAGTCAAATAAACACGTCAAGTAGAGGTTTGGCTATGACACGAAATAAGTTGATGCAGAGAGATCACCATCATGGAAGCAACCAAAGTGCTCCTGTAAATGCACTGAAATATTATAGGGTGTTATAGATCATCACAAAAGGGCGAATCTGTCCAAGTCTCCCATTTTAGGCACCACATGAGGTGGGATAATCAGGGATGTTTTTACATTTAAATTGATAATTAACTCTGTTCAGGATTTCCTTGATGGAAAGGGCAGCTGAGGATTTCCAATGGCTGGCAATAGTTAGTCTGGTGGCTATTAGAATATGAAAAAGAATTGTTCTAATATAGGGTGGGAAGTCTACAAGGTTTATGTCTAATAACGCCAGAGCTGGGGTGAGGGCAATCCTACGAGAGAATAAGTTCAGAAGGAGGTCCTCAATTTGAGCCCATAGTGCAAAGACTACAGGGCAATTCCACCACATATGTTATAGAGTACCAACCGCGCTGCAACCTCTCCAGCAAAGAGCTGATCCGGTTTGGGTAAAGTGAGCCACTCGAGTAGGAGGAAGATACCATCTTAGGTGTAGTTTTTTCATGGTTTCTAAATGAGTTATGCATTTAGAATGCTTGGTGGAAGCTATACTCGCTAACATCCATGTATCATATGAGAATGTGGCAGATAAATCCTCCTCCCAATTTTTGATATAAATCGGTTTGTGCTGGTTCTCTATAGTCAATAACAGGTTATATGTGATTGATAATCCTCTTTCAAAGCCCTTCTTCCCCCGTAAGGAATTCAAGCATGGAGGAAACAGTATAGGGTTTTTTGGCCACACCCAGCTCTGGAGTATATGACGGACCTGCAGATACTTGAAAAAATTGGATCGATCTAAATTATAGGTCGACATTAGATCGGAAAAGGATCTAAGGATCTTTTTTTCATCAAGAACTGCTATATTCAAAATGCCAATAGCTACCCAGTTATCTAATACAAGGTGAGGGGCCGCTAACTGCAGTAGAGAAAGGCAGCAGTCTTTTTTTAGAAAAATATATCCATTTCTTGGGTTTGACAAATGTGGACCAGGCTCGGAGAGCATGTTGGAGGGAAGGGAAGGTTGCTGTTGGAAGTTTAAGGTCCAGTAAATCCGCTATCAGGAGGTTTTTAACGGTGTAGGGAAGTGTCGAGGAGTTCTCAATTTGCGACCAGTGATGTGCATTAGGTGCGGTCCAAAAGTAGTGTAGGGGTTCTAGCACAGCGGCTATATTATAAAGTCTCAGGTCAGGGACTGACAATCCTCCCTCTTTAATGCTCAGCAATAAGTATTGTTTCTTACATCGGGGTTTTGTAGACCCCCATATGAATTTCAAAAGTAAGGACTGGAGCTTATTAATCAGCACTACTGGAAATAGGTATGGGAGGTATTAATTTTTTAATATTTATAACCACCTTCAATCAGTCATGGATAACATTCCAGTCAATGTCCATCCAGTAGAAACTGGGTGACTAAACCCCCAAATAAACTCACGAAACGGAAGGTAGGATGGGATTTGTCACTTCTTTCTTCTTGATTATTATGTTGGTAAATGATCGGGCTATAAATAAGCCATGATCGCACCTGCTGCAAATCCACCAATAATATCATTCGCTGGTTTAACTGTAATAACTACTGCCTGCATGAACTCACCATTATTCATGGGGGAGGATGGGGTTGACACCTACTCGCCCACCTCTCTCTTTAATTCGCCCCATAATATTATTAATACATAGCAGAAAAAGGAGATGTTCCAGCAATCTAGAAAATTTGAGACTTTATTCCAAAATAAAAACATAACAAGAGCAATAACTCAGCCTGCTCGTAAGTGCCTCCCCACATCAGGAGCAGGTCATCTATGTAGCGACCATACCACCTGATGTGGGGAATAAAAAGGGCAAAGTGGATCAAACAGGTATCTCTCCTCCCAGGCCGACATATATATGTTGGCCAAGGAAGGAGAGAATCTGGCCCCCATTGCAGCACCACAGCGCTGTAAGTAAAACAGACGACCTGCTCCTGATGTGGGGAGGCACTTACGAGCAGGCTGTGGAGTTTGGTCGGTATATCAATAGCAACAACATGAATCTCAGATTTACTTGTGATCAGTTTCCTGAAAGAGTTAATTTCCTAGATGTAAACCATTGCTGGGGTTAACAATAAGGTTGAAATATCCCCTTATAGAAAAAATATTGCTCGCAATACTATTCTACATGCTACTTCGCATCATCCCCATCATGTTATTTAGGCCATCCCCTTTGGTGAAATGACGAGACTAAAGAGAAATTGCTCTAATCCAGAGGTCTTTCCAGTATTCGAGAAAGAAGTGCGGGGTCGACTTAATGAGAGAGGGTATCCAAAATGGTTGTTGGAGAAAACTAGTAAAAAACTATCTTATGTTTCAAGAGTGTCTCCTTAAAGAGAAATTACATGATACTAATCAAGACAAAAACAAAGTTGTATTTGCCACCACATATAGCCCACAGTTTAATGCCATTTGCAAAATTATCAAAAAATACCTTCCCCTCGTATTAGATCAAGAGGGGAACAAACAGTTCATTGGGGAAAATGAGGTTCATTTTGTTTCCAGGAGGGGTCGAAATTTGAGATCGATTTTGTCCCCCAGTAGTTTTTCCAACCCCACTATGTCTACTCCTATCTGGTTAACTAAGAAAGGCATGTACAAATGTGGCCATTCCAAATGTATCACATGCAATTTTGTAATAGTCTCTAAAGAGTTCCACTCTATTAATACTGTGCATAATTATGATATAACCACATATATTAATTGTAATACCCGATTTGTGGTTTATTTAATAACCTGTAATGCCTGTCTTAAACAATATGTGGGGTGTACCACTTGTAATTTAAAAGTACGTATACGGAGACACATATCGGATGCCAAAAAACCTTTTTCATTAGGTATGTCTATGGTTTCAAAACATTTCCATGACATACATCAAGGGGATACCACTAGCCTTTCCTTTTTAGGTATAGAAAGGGTTACTAAACCTGCCCGCGGTGGAGATCATAGAAAAAAGTTATTGGCACGTGAGGCCTTTTGGATGTTTCAGTTAGGTACTCGATATCCTGCTGGTTTGAATAAAAGGTACGACCTCATTAGCCAATACTAATGTATATTTAGATGATCGCATTGTTTGTTTTTAGCTACATTTGATTTTACTTATTTTTCATGTGTGTCCGATCATGTGATCATTGTCACGTGTCTCGGACAGGGGTTATTTAAATAGTGATTTATGTATTGAGCAACATGCCATGAATAAGGAGCGTTTTTGCTCCGAAACGCGTCGGTCTCTTGCGACTCGTCTTTAAGATGCTTGTACATTTTTAAAGTTCTTCTAATAAACTTCGGAATTTTCTACACTCAAGAGGCGTTCACGCTGGACTTTTTTCTTCTGCTCACGACGCTTTTGTGATCCGTTTCACGGATCCGCAAAATGGATCTAACAATTGTCAGTGTGATTAACATTGAGTTCAATGGCAAAAGCGCATCGCTGTTCCCACGGGAGATCAGCGATGCGCTTTTGAGGGCCCCTCCTGCACTGCGCTTTTCGGATCCGCTTTAAGAATTGACATGTCAATTCTTCTTGCGTTCTACGCAAGTGAAAGCCCATAGGAGATAATGGAGTCCACTTTTGGCACCTGTCTAAAAGCGCTCCACACTGTGGGCACGTATCAGCTGCGCTTTGCTTCCTGAAAGCGGATGCGAAAAACGCAGTGGGCGGCTGGATGGGGCATCGGCGTGAGCGGCGGCTGGACGGGGCATCGATGGTGAGTGGCGGCTGGACGGGGCATCGGCGGTGAGCGACAGCTGCAGGGGTATGGCTGGATGGATGGGAGGTGATGTGCTGCAGAGAGAGAGAGAGACTTTCTGTAAAGGGACCCTTTTTAAAAGCAAGTCAAAAGCTGCAATACGGATCCAAAAAAATATCAATCCTGGTTTTTTGTCCGCTTTCCGGTTTGCATTTTTTCACTCCTAAAAAACGGATCCGAAAAAGGATCCAAAACGTGTGTGAAAAAAAGCCTTAGGGGGACCCCTCAGTTTTCTATTATGCTTTTTTAGTGGGTGGGGTTCATCACAGTTATGTGCACCTTTCATGAGGTGACCGGATTTATTTTTAAAAATTTTTGTTATTAATATTGAAAGATGGCGCCGGAAGAGTCGCTTTGTGTATTTTTCCCGCCAGGGTTCTGCAGCACCATGATGAATGGTGGCAAGGACTTCAAAAAAAGGAAAGTCGCATGGCCCCCGCCATGGTAGGTGGCAGTTAGTTCCCAAGGTACGGGCTTGGTGGGGTAGGACCCGTTGTTTTGTTGTCAGTGCGATATGTAGTTGGCACATTTTGAAAAGCTTATCCGGGACGGCTCTTACCGGGAGCATTTCAGTTTGGGGGGGGTGACTGCTCCCCCCCCCAGGATCCATTTAAGGTTTGGCTGCCCAATAAGTCAGCTAGTCAGTGACAGGGGTGGCTGTTACCCAAGGCAAAAGAAGTTTTGACCTGAGGGGTTTGGGAGGGAGACAGGAAAGATCCCCCCATACAGCCCGGGAGTTTAGGTATAGTGAGGAAACTATTCCTTTGTATTAGCCAGCGCTCGGGACGAGCAGGGGGTTTGTTTCATTTGTTTTGTTTTTTACTTTTTTCTTTGTTGCCACTGTCTTGTTGAAGTTGCCAATAAAAAACGGAGCAACCGTATTTGGATAAAAACCCACCGTTGAGTCTTTGCAAAGCTTTTGCTACGATCCCAGAGCCTGTGGCTACAATGGTGGGGTTGGAAGGGATTTTAAAGGGAAGAAGGTGATGTGGTGATCCATGTCCTGGGGAAAAAGCTGCAACTAGCCACGGACGGAGCTGCTAAAAGGAGGACTAACAAGCAGCTGGTGCAATAAAACCCTCGACCCCCAACAACCCGTTACTGCACAACGGGGCCACGGATATCAAAAAAGGTGCACGAAGAACGGCCCAAGACCCAAAGTGGGGGACCAATCGCTGTGCTGCATTTGCCCAGGCCCGGCCACAAAACAGCACAGTATAAACCCAGGCTCTGCAAGTTTTAAAGAGGACAAGGGATCCCTCGGGGGTTGCACCCGGCACCCCTCAGCTGGTGCAGAGGGCGCTGAAAAAATGACTGCGGAGGATGACATTGAAGCCTATTGGTCCCCGTTTTGAAAGAATCGCTAAAGGGGGCACAGCGCCTCAAGACCAGTGGGCTGACGTGTTGGCACCCTTCCGACTGGTGAACCCCAAAAAGGTTTTCGCCTGCGGTCCAGGACGCCAGGGTGTATACAGGGTGAAGGAGGAAATACGGCCCGGTTTAGCGTTCCCTTGGCGGCCGCGCACGGCGAGTCTTCACCTGGGGTAGATGAAAAAAAACCAGGAGGTCCCAAATGTACGACCTATCCACCTAACCAGCAAGTGGCGCAGCCGGGGAGTCACCGGCCCAAATGGGGGGGAAGGGGGTCGATGCGCCCGATTCGTCCGTGCTTTTCCCGGTGAGGTACCGCTGTTGGGATACCAGACCCGAAAGTGTGGATGACATAGTGTCCTGTGGAGAGTTTTATTCCACCGAGGACTTCCTTCGGGACTTCCCTCTCGGGGAACCAAAAAGGAGGCCGGAAATAGGTAAAAATGTTCCGCTTTGGGGGGGGGGGATAGCTTTTTCCTAAAGAGGGGGGCACGTTTCCAGGCCCCAGTAAAGGGGGGGCCAAGTCCCAGAAAGGACGTAAGCGTTCGGCCCCCGCGCCAATAGTTGTGGCGCTGCCATGGACTGGACTGTTGCCCCAAAATTCCCCGGGTGCAGTCCGGGGCCCATGGAGTGTGACTTCGGGAGGCAGGTTTATTTTGCGGGCCTGTTTTGCTGTCACAAGAACATGAGCGCCCGGCAAGATGCCCGGTGGGATAGGGGCCATTCGGTGAGGCCTTGAGGGACTTGGAAGTCGGTTACATACCCGGCCAATTAGTGGACTTGAGAACTCCAGACCCGCTGCCTAGGGGTGGTTTGCTTACATGGGGACAAAAGGGACTACCCAACAGCAATCGTCACGATAGAGACTCCTGGGGCCCGGAGCCACGAAAGTTGGCGTGGTAAAGGGCCTTAATGCCCCATGTAAAATGGCCGTTTTTTCCCTTTGTTTTGGAAATATGGGAAATAAGCAGGGCCAATTTGGGTTAAACAAATGCAAAAGTATGTGAACCTGTAAGTGCCGTGACAGGGGTTAAAAAAGGGTCCTGAAGCTTTCCCTTAGTAGCCCCTGGCTGGAGACTGGGAGGAAAATCCCCCGAGGTTGAGTTTCCCACCTTACGGGTCGCCAAAGGAAAACTTTGGGACAGAAAAATTTAAAGGGATAAAAACCTGCAAATCCCTGGGGGTTTTAAAGGTCTAAATGGGGTATTGCAAAAACCCTGATCCAATTTGGGGAACCCAATTTCGCAGTACTAATAATCTTTTTTTCAGGGAAAAGAAAACCCCATCGGGGTTTGGGGAAAACAACTTGTAGTGCCGTACATGTACCAGGGTTTTGGAGCGGGTCTTCACATGTGTTGGGGGGCATTTGGGGGAGACAAGACCAGGGGCGCATGAGTGAAATTTTTTGGCCCGGTTATATAAAGCGGTAGGGGATTTTTTTTCCCTGCCCGAGGCCAGGTTAATCCCCCGCGGCCCACCCCCGAAAACCCCCAAGTTTCCCTCCCGATAATTGAATTGCCCTTGGCGCATAGTTGGACCTTGTGGGGGCCCTTTCCCTAAGTCGGCCAGGGCCCAAACCAACCTTTTGGGTGGTGTTGACTAGCCACCCGTTATCCGAAAGCCTCCCACTAGAACACCTTATCTAAGGGGATTTCCCGGGAACTGTTCCAAAATGTTCCCCGGGGCAGGGACCCCAAGGAATCCTCACTGATCAGGGCCCCCGTTCATGCAAGTTATAAGGAGTTGTGCCTTAGGTATTATACAACTGCGAAACCCAGTAATCCCCCCGACTGATGGCCTGGGGTGGGAAAAATTTTAAAAGGCATTGAAGGGGAGCTAAAAAGGTGGTCGACAAGGACGGGGAAAGATGGGGGGGTTATTGCGTATTAATGTTTTCTATAAGGGAGGTTCCGCAGGCTTCCACAGGGTTTTTTCCCCTTCGAACTGTTATACATGAAAATCCCCGGGGGGGGTATTGGATAAGCTAAGGGGACCTGGGGGAGGACAACGCCTCACCGCAGTGTCATCGAGCATTTGGGGCCCAATGCAAAATAGGGTTGGGGCAGTTAAAGCCAATTGGAGGGGAATAGCAACAAACCCGGAAGCACAAGCCGAGATATAAAAGGTCCAAGATAAGGCCTTTCAGCCCGGTGACCGTTGTTTGGGCTGGTTCCTACGGCGGAGATAAATTTCTGGCAAAATGGGAAGGTCTTATGAGGTCAGAGGAAAAAAAGTCGGGAAACTTAAGGTTATCCCAGGGGAAAAAGGGAAACCGCTAAAATTTATCATGTGAATTGCTCAAAAACTTGGAAGGAAAAGGAAGCTCTCATTGGTGTAAGAAGCCTAGGGAGTCGCTATAAGGAGTACCCGAAGTCCATTCTCCATTCGTTGTAGCAGTCCAAGTAAAAGGGGGAAGGAGTTCCTGGGGAAAAATACGAGGTGTTTTCCCATTTACCAGGTAGAACCGTCCATAAGCATAGTAGTAACAGAGCCCGGCCAAAAGGTGGGGGTAAGGCCCATCGGGGGCCCGGGGCCCGGGCAGGCCATCTCGGAGGAGGTACAAAAAAATGCTGTCACTAGGGGTTTGAAAGGTCACAGAGTGGTTGGTCCAAACCCCATAGTACCATTACTAAAAACCCCAGGGGCAGCTAAGATTTTGCAATGACTTCAGGAAAATTAATGAGTTTTTTAAAATTTGAGCATATCCTATGCCAAGAGTGGGGACTTTAAGAAAATTAGGGCCCGCCAGTACATTACCCTCTTGACCCAACAAGGGTATTGGGAGGTCCCCCTTACCAAACAGCCAGGGGAAAACAGCCTTTTCCCGCCCGGGGGCCCTTTCCCAAAATTCGTGCTCCCTTTTTGGCCCCCCGGTGCCCCTGCCCCCGTTTCCCGAGATTAATGGATCTCGTTTTTTTAAGCCCCCAAAAAATTATGCGGCCGCCTATCAAATGACGTGGTCATCTTCAAACAGCTGGGAACCCATCTGCGAAGGTCCGGCGGTCCTGGATTCCATTCGGGGGGGGGCTGACGGCAAACCCCAAAAAAAAATGCTATAGGGGCCCCGAGGAGGCCCCGGTACCTGGGGGACGTTTGGCGGGGAAGTTATCAAGCCACAGGGGGATAAAATTTGGGGTTCAAAAATTGGCCTAAACCTATGTCAAAAAAAAAGTAGGGCCTTCTTAGGGGGGTTTTCCCCTACTACGAAGGGGTTTTGCCAAAATTTTCCAAAATTGCGCTCCCACAGACCCACAAAAGGGTCTAAATCCCCAATGGTAAAATGGGGTAGAAGGCAGAGGAAGGTTTTGTAAATTAAAAAAGTGTTTTTAAGAGACCGTATTAAATTTCCCCTAATTTAAAGCGGTTTATGGTACAGGGGAGATCCCTTAAGTGGGGGGGGGGCAGTCCTGCCCAGGTGGTTGACGGGGAAAAACACCCCCCTAGTTTAATCTAAGCAGGAAGTTTACTCGGCAGAAGAACTATGCTACTAGGGAAAGGGAAAATTTTGGGGTTTGAAAAGGGCAATTTTAATCACTGAAATATACCCACAGGGAGGCAGTTCAGGTTGTTTTCTGACCACTCGCCCTTAAAAAAGTGGCCCCGAAAAGGGAAAAAAGCAAGAGTGACCCGGTGGTTTTTGGGCCCTTTCAAAATTTTAGTTCTAGTGGGAAAACCCAGGGGCACAAAAAGGCAATGAGATGCTTGTCCCCGGGGGATTGTTGTAAGGCACAAGGGGTCCCCCCCACGGGGTAGGGGGGGGGATATGTAAGATGGCGCCGGAAAAGGCTGCAAAAGGTGTATTAAAATTTCCCCCCCAGGGTTCTGCATGCACCATAGAATGGATGGCAAACACTTCAAAAAAAAGGGAAAATCGCATGGTCCCGCCACTGGAGGTGGCATTACGGTCACCAAGGGACTGGCCTTTGGGGAGGTAGGAGCCGTTGTTTTGTTTTCAGCTGCGTTTTTTGTAGTTGGCCATGTTTGAAGGGGTTCTCCCGGGGCGGCCTTTGGGAGCAGTCAAAGTGTTGGGTGGGTGACTGCTCCCCTCCCCCAGGATCCAGTCCACAGTTTGGCTGCCTCATATAAGTCAGCTAGTCAGCTGACTAGGGGTGGCTGTTACCCAAGGCAAAAGAAGTTTTGACCTGAGAGGTTGTGGACTGGAGACAGGCAAGATCTCCCATACAGCCACGGCTGAGTTTAAGGTATAGTGAGGACAACTATTACCTTTGTATTAGCCAGCGCTCAGACGAGCAGGAGTTTGTTTCATTTGTTTTGTTTTTACGTTTTCAATTGTTGCCACTGTCTTGCTTGAAGTGTGCCAATAAAATACGGAGCAACCGTATTTGGACTACACACCCGTCTGAGTCTCTGTCAAACTGGACTTTTGCTACGATCCCAGAGCGCCTGGGGCTCACAATATATAACGGACCTAGGTTGTGGATCCACTGGGCCACCGCAAGCGATGGCGGGAGCCACACCAGGGAGCGGAGTCTAAGTGGAGCCCGGTGTTCACCAGATCCCGCCGCAAATCGGGATGGACTTGCTGCGGCGGGATTCCACCAGGTCGCTACCCCTGATGTGACTTGCTTGCGGTGGTAGCCAAGGAATAGCGCGGTACAGAATCGGCAGGCAAACTCGTAGTCAGGGACGGGCAGGAAGGTCGGGGCAGGCAGCAAAGGTTCGTGGTCGGAGAACGTAAGCCGGAGGGACTGGTACACTGTATAGACAACCGGAACGTAGAAAGGGCTTCCTCGCATAGGTATAGGCACTATGGAATCGGCGAGGGCCAGGAAGGGGTGGAGCGAATATATATGGACAGTGGCAGGTGTTTTCAATTATGGGCGCGCTGGCCCTTTAAATTTGCGAGAGCCGGCGCGCGCGTGTCCTAAGGAGCCAGGGCGCGCGCACCGGCCGCGCACACAGTCCGGAGCGCGGTCAAGTGAGGAGGAGAACTTTCTGGGACGGGGGAGCCCACGGGACGCGGCGTTGTCCGCACCCGGTGCGGCCCGTGTAAACGGGCAGCGAGTGCGCCTGCAGCCCGGACCCCGGGCTGCAGCGCCACTCGTGACAGTACCCCCCCCCCTTAGGTCTCCCCCTCCTTTTGCCCTGGAGAAATCTCTGGAGTAAGTTTCGGTCCATGATGTTCTCCTCCGGCTCCCACGATCTTTCCTCAGGACCGAACCCCTTCCAATCAATAAGAAAGTAACGTTTCCTTGGTCTTCTTCATAGCCAGGATTTCCTTTAAGGCAAAGACGTCCGAGGCATCCGCCACCGGGGCAGGGGAAGACACCCTCCGAACGTACCTGTTCAAGATGACTGGCTTTAGTAGGGAAACATGGAAGGAGTTCGGAATACGCATCGAGGGGGAAGCCGGAGCTTGTAGGCCACCGGATTGATCCTCTTCAGGACTTCAAAAGGGCCAAGGAACCGGGGACCCAGTTTGTAGGACGGAATCCTTAGGCGAACATGTCTGGAGGACAACCAGACCTTATCCCCAGGCTTGAACGAGGGCGGGGACCTCCTGTGTTTATCTGCCTGGAGCTTCATCCGAGCGGAGGCCCGGAGCAAGGATTGCTGCGTGTTGTCCCACACCGACTTCAGGTCCCGGATCAGGGAGTCCACCGCAGGAACGTCCGAGACCGATGACAGCGGGAGGGGCGGGCGGGGATGTAATCCATACACCACGAAAAATGGAGAAGCGCCCGTAGAATCAGAGTCCAAGGAATTGTGGGCGAATTCGGCCCAGGGCAACAAGCCTGCCCAATCGTCTTGCTGGGCCGAGACGAAATGACGTAGGTAGTTCTCTAAGATCTGGTTAGTTCTTTCTACCTGCCCGTTCGACTGCGGGTGGTAAGCGGAGGAGAAGTCCAATTCCACTTTGAGCTGAGAACAGAGAGACCGCCAAAAACGGGAGACGAATTGAACTCCGCGATCGGACACAATGTGTCGAGGAAGGCCATGCAGGCGGAAGACATGCAGGAAGAAGAGGGTTGCCAAACGAGGTGCAGACGGAAGTCCAGGCAAGGGTACAAAATGCGCCATCTTAGAGAAGCGATCGGCGATGACCCAAATGACGGTATTACCCGCCGACGGCGGAAGATCCGTGATAAAGTCCATGGCAATCTGGGACCATGGACGATCCGGAACGGGCAAGGGAAGGAGCATCCTGCTGGCTTGAGTGCGGTGTCTTGTTGCGACCACACGAAGAGCACGAGGCCACAAAATCCTTCACATCCTTGATTAAGTCGGGCCACCAGTAGTACCGACCAATGAACTGCGCCGTCTTCCGAACTCCCGGGTGGCCGGCAACCCGAGAGCCATGACCCCATCTCAGGATTCTTCTCCGAAGGGATGGACGCACATAGGACTTGCCCGGAGGTATCTGCCGTAAATCTACTGGAGCCACGGTGATCAGACGGTTGGGAGGAATGATGTGGGCAGGTGGAGAGTCCTCCCCAAGCACGTCCGACGCCCGAGACAGAGCATCGCTTTGACGTTCTTCTCGGCTGGGCGGAAATGGATCGTGAAATTGAAGCGCGAGAAGAAGAGAGCCCAACGAGCCTGCCGGGGATTAAGGCGCTGAGCCGTCTGGAGGTACACAAGATTCTTGTGGTCAGAGTAGATAGTAACTGGATGTCGGGCTCCTTCAAGAAGATGACGCCACTCCTCAAGGGCCAATTTAATGGCCAACAGCTCACGGTCACCAATGGTGTAGTTCTTCTCCGCAGGAGAGAACGTTCTTGAGAAGAACCCACACGTGACCAACTTGCCCTTGGAATCCCTCTGAGAGAGCACCGCCCCTGCTCCCACGGATGATGCGTCCACCTCCAGAAAAAACGGGTTCTCCACATCCGGACGAGACAAAACTGGAGCCGAAGCAAAGGCCGCCTTGAGCCGGGCGAAGGCATCTTCGGCCGCTGGTGGCCACAACCTCGGGTTGCCAGCCTTCTTAATAAGGGCCACAATGGGAGCCACTAGCGTCGAAAAGTGTGGGATAAACTGACGGTAATAATTTGCAAAGCCGAGGAACCGTTGAATAGCCCGAAGACCCGTTGGACGAGGCCACTGCAGGACGGCAGACTGCTTGGCAGGATCCATTTGCAATCCCTTGGCGGAAACAATATACCCGAGGAAGGGCAGGCTGGATCGGTGAAATTGGCATTTCTCCAGTTTGGCGAAGAGGCGATTCACACGAAGGCGATTAAGGACCTGGCGCACATGGAGACGGTGGGACTTGAGATCAGGCGAAAAAATCAATATGTCGTCCAGATACACGACCACGCATACATATAAGAGGTCCCTGAAGATGTCGTTAACGAACCCTTGAAACACCGCGGGGGCGTTACAGAGACCGAAGGGCATAACTAGGTATTCGAAATGCCCATCCCGCGTGTTGAATGCCGTCTTCCACTCGTCGCCTTCTCGGATCCGGATCAGGTTATAGGCCCCACGTAAGTCCAGTTTGGTGAAGATCCTAGCTCCCCGAAGGCGGTCGAAGAGCTCCGAGATCAGCGGCAGTGGGTAGCGGTTTTTCACCGTAATCTTATTCAGACCGCGATAGTCGATGCAGGGTCGAAGTGAGCCATCCTTCTTTTCCACAAAGAAGAAGCCTGCTCCAGCTGGTGAAGAGGACTTGCGGATAAAGCCTTTCTTGAGGTTCTCCTGAATGTAGTCTGACATGGCCTTGGTCTCGGGGACCGACAGTGGGTAGACTCTACCCCGAGGAGGGGTTGTGCCAGGCAACAGGTCTATAGGGCAATCGTAGGACCGGTGAGGTGGCAAGGAGTCTGCCTGTTTTTCGGAGAACACATCGGAGAGGTCTTGATACTCTGCCGGTAACCCAGGCAACGGCTTCATGGGCGCAGGCGGAGAGGTGGGACGCACCGGGCGTGGTGCGGACAGACAACGATGCTGGCAGTCTTGTCCCCATCGTGTAACTTCGCCCGTCTTCCAGTCCAAGACCGGGGCGTGGCATTGCAGCCAGGGTAACCCCAACAGGATAGCAGACGAAGAACGGGGTAATACATAGAACACGATTCTCTCGCCATGGAGTGCCCCTACATGCATAGTAACGGGCTCCGTACGGTACTGGATAGTATCGCGCAGGACCTCCCCACTCACCGAAGAGATCGCCAGAGGTTTAACGAGTCGAACGGTGGGAAGGCGAAGCTTCGACACCAGGGCGGCATCCATAAAATTTCCCGCCGAGCCGGAGTCCAAGAAGGCGGAGGCTTGAAACTTCACGCCAGCACTAGAAGTGATCTGCACCGGCATGGTCAGACGTGGAGAGGGACTGTGCACACCCAGGGACGCCTCTCCCACGTGCCCTAGGTGCGAGCGTTTCCCTGGCGCGGGCGAAGCGGACAGTCCCTCAAGAAGTGTTCAGGACTAGCACAGTACAGGCAAAGGTTTTCAGTGCGGCGTCGGGCACGCCCTTGTACTGAGAGTAATGCACGGTCGACCTGCATGGGCTCCTCGCTGGAATGCTGAGGTAGCGGTACCGGAGGTTTCTGGAACACCGGAGCCAAACGCGGGAAGCGACGAGGTCGAGCAGAGTCGCGTTCCTGGCGGAGCTCTTCTTCTCTCTCTGAGAAACGCACATCAATCCGCGTGGCCAGGTGGATCAACCCAGACAAGGAAGCCGGAAGATCCCTTGCGGCCAGGGCATCCTTTACCCGGCTAGAGAGGCCCTTCTTGAAAGTGGCACAGAGGGCGGCCTCATTCCAGGTCAGCTCCGAGGCCAAGGTACGGAATTGGATGGCGTAATCACCCACCGAGGATTCCCCTTGGCGTAAATTCAGGAGTGCGGTCTCCGCTGACGAAGCCCGTGCTGGTTCCTCAAAAACGCCGCGGAACTCTTTGAAGAAGGCCTGCAGGTCGCCCACCAGAGGATCTCCCTTGTCCCAGAGGGGGGTTGCCCATGCCAGAGCCTTCCCGGAGAGCAGACTGAGGACAAACGCCACTTTTGCGCGTTCGGACGGGAACTGGTCGGCCATTAGCTCCACGTGCATCGAGCACTGAGTAACAAACCCCCTACATAGTTTCGGGTCTCCCTCGAACTTTGAGGGAAGCGAAAGCCGGAGCTTAGGCCCCAGTGCGGCGTGGGCAACGGCAGGTGCTGGAACTGGCGGTGAAGACGGTGGAGACTGCCGTTGGGCGGAGACGAGTTGCTGCATCATGGACGTCAGCTGATCCAAGTGCTGTGCCTGCTGCGTCAGCTGCTGGGACTGCTGGGCAACGACGGACGTCAGATCTTCCAGGCTGGGTAACGGAACCTTGGCGGGATCCATGGCCGATTCCAACTGTAACGGACCTAGGTTGTGGATCCACTGGGCCACCGCAAGCGATGGCGGGAGCCACACCAGGGAGCGGAGTCTAAGTGGAGCCCGGTGTTCACCAGAGCCCGCCGCAGGTGTTTTCAATTATGGGCGCGCTGGCCCTTTACAATTGCGAGAGCCGGCGCGCGCGTGTCCTAAGGAGCCAGGGCGCGCGCACCGGCCGCGCACACAGTCCGGAGCGCGGTCAGGTGAGGAGGGAGACTTTCTGGGACGGGGGAGCCCACGGGACGCGGCGTTGTCCGCACCCGGTGCGGCCCGAGTAAACGGGCAGCGAGTGCACCTGCAGCCCGGACCCCGGGCTGCAGCGCCACTCGTGACAATATATATATCCTCAGAAAAATCGCAGCACTCCAAGGTAGAAAAAATGAATTCAACTTTTATTCCAACATGTCCACAGGCAACGTTTCGGCCATTACAGCCTTTTTCAAGCAATCCATAAGTGAAAGTGCATCATATATGAATATTAATGAGTGCATATTAACAATAAATTACAAATATCATAAATTACAAATTTTACAAAGTGATAATTACAAGTGATTCAATGAAAAAAGTGAATACAAAAATGTGGCAAGTGATAAATATATCGTCAAATTCATTAATAATCATTATATTCGCTTAATTACTTCAGAAAACATATTTAAATAAATTCATAATTTAATGGGGCCAGGCTGAACTCCTCCTCCCCCATTTCCATATGATAAATATACATAAAATAAAATCAACTCACTTACATGTGTTAGTCTAGCCCTCGGCGTTCTACATTGTCAAGTATGGGGTAACACATGCCAACCACATATCACATTGCCAACCATAATAGGGACTCGCGCATGCGCATTAGTCCCGATAGATGATCACGGCCATATTAACTGTAGGCAATCCGCGACTGAGCAATAACACTGTTATATATGGAATAAAATAACAGCAACTCACAACAATTAATTGAAGAGGGGGAAAGTGTAGATCAGCACCACCCAGGGCTGCACATATATGATGCGCCACCCTCGGAATGCAATAACGCATCAATCCACAAATCACCACAATAAGAAGCGAGATGTGAACGATACAGATCCACACACAGGATATTGCTTGGGACTTTTTGACTATGGTCATATAATCGCTGGCACCCGTTTTTCTAAAAATTTTGCCTTTTTGAGTGCTGCCTTGTTCTATATAGTTATATATATATATATATATATATATATATAATATATATATATATATATATATATATATATGATGTTAAAGGGTGAGGAGTTGGGTATGCTGTATCCATCAGCCCCCTATTTATATATTGTTGTGTAGAGGGGGTCAGTACATTCTCATATATATCTGGGACTACTGAATTGAGTCCTGAGTTGCTGATTTTTTTGGTTTCTGTGAAGAAGTAATAGAGAGGCGGATAAGCCCTCTTTATAAGCCAAAGGTGGGAGCCACAGCTAAAAGTATCTGCTGGTCTGGAGGACCATTTCAAGCTCAGTTAAGGCCATTTCTTCTGCAGTCCACTGTAGACCCCCACAGCACAGCTGATTGCTGGTTGTTTTATCTGGGAGTTTCAACACTTCAAACCAGCAATCCTCATTATGAGAATCTGGACAACTATTTAAGATGTTTGAGGGTAAAACGTTCAGTTTTTTAGATGCGGTCTTTGAAGCCAGAACCAGGAATGATAGTTGGATGACTTATATTAAGGAAAGAATGAGACTTCTCTTTGAGTTAATTTCATTCTTGGTTTTAGCTTCAAAAACTACATCTAAAAAGCTTTTAAACGCAGCCTCAAGGTGGACTTTCTCAATTGTCATGAATTTGAACGTGCATGCCTGGACATGTTGGTGTCAAATCAGTGGTCTCCTATAACGTGACCATTTGTGACAAACAGTTACTACAAACAAGTCACACTTATGGTGACAGATATTGCCAGTGCATGCATACTCTAGTGGTAGGTAATGCAGATGCGATGGTTTACTACACAAGAAAGGGCCCAGTGTTGGTTGGACTCCCCTATGCAGATGTGAAAGGTGTGAGTAAAGAGTTGTCCCAGGAGTCAGAGAAAGAAATGGAGAGGACACACCAGGCTCTTTTATCCTTTTTGGCAAAACCGATTACCACCAAAAAGGAGACCACTGGAAATCCAATCAGTAGCATAGGTATTATTATAATACGCTATATACTACATGTGTGTCGTGAAAAGGTTACACATTGTAGAAAAAAACTACAAAGGAGCCGAGGGACAGGTGAAATTAAGAAAGGCAGCCCAGACTTATTGTGGCCACGTCCTTACCAATGGCTTTCAGAATGGAGTTTATTACATAGAAATCAATGTAAACTGCCACCTCCTGAAAGACTTACACATGCATACCTTTTGGTGCATTTAGAGTTTAGAGCTAGTTTTCCTATTCATTTGTTCATACTGGATTTCTTCTGTACAGTTTTAATAATTGGCCCCTAAGGTCTCCTATAAGCACATCAATAGATGGATTGGATAACAGAAGTTTATTGTTTTTAACTTTTCATTTAACAGTCAGTTCTGTACCCAGAATTGACAGCCAGATGGCTATGAAGATGACTGCAGACAGGTGTGACTCTCAGAACACCAGGTGGCCTTGGAACAAAATAGTAAAGCTCCACAAAAAAGCCATATGGAATGGTTTATGAGACTCCCAGTTATGTATAATTCTGTAATAGTGAAGAGACAAACAAGATTTCCACTGGAGACCAGCAGAACAGTCATGATGAGATGACTCAAGACCATTTTTGTCAACCTTATATGACCATTAAAGGACGTAGGACAGCAAGGTGCACATCCCACCAAGCTTCTCTTCAAAGCTCTACTGTCTTAGTCACCAAATTATAACAATATAAAACTTATGTGTTCATAGACATCATGGTCTGAAGACGTTTGGGATGTAAAGAGTAGGCCTCCAGACTTAGGAATAGGGTGAAAAAGCCATCAAATGTTTTGAATTCTTTTGGCCAATACAATTTTCGTGTATTCTGCACATAGCTTCTTCTCCCTAGAGTAAGTAGTGTCATGTCCTCTTCTATCATTTTTACATCCCTTTCTATATGTAGTATTTGGGATGTCATAGGGGAAGGTCTCCTGCTTACAAATCCCTTATATAACTCAGTGGAGAGTTGCTGACAAGCTGAAATGATCCATCCATATCTAATATGGGCGATTATATTTTAAGTAGCTACATGTCATCAATACTACATATTTCTAATGAGGAATATTGAGCTACCCCTAGTACCTCTCGTCTAGCCAACCAGTATTCTACTCTGCACTAATGAGGGGGAAAACACCCTGAAACAGCTGTCTGCAGATGAATGTCTGGTTGGCTCTAATCCTATTTATATTGCAAAGTCCAGTGAGTTGGAAGAGAATCGAGGAACGCAATATCCAGTAGGAGGTCATACAAGAGTCCTAGCTAATTTCCCATCAGCCCTTCAGAATATATTTAGGTTTCACATGTTTAAGTCTCCACACACCTACATGGTAACTCTCCCTAACGGGGATCGTTAACTCTTTTGAGTTACACTTCCCCTGTAATGGCCACTTCAGGGAAAATGAGCAGCCAACATCAGATTCTTTGAAGAGCTGGACCTATTAGCAGGGTTGTCTGTAATGATGACACAATGTTCTGAGGTTCCTACCCTATTTTTGGCCTCTGTCAGTGGTATTCATCTAAATACCTTGAAAAAAGTATTGGAACATATACCATGGCAAAGCCATGGGGGTCTATAAGGCAAATATGGTCTCTTTTGGACTACATTTGATCTATTTTCCTATCATATATGCTTTATATGCTGAACACTAAAATGTATTCTACCGTGATTTTGTATCCAGGTAGTAGAGAAACCGTACTCCAAAAGAGACTACATTTGCCTCATAGACGTCTTCGGCTCTGCCTTGGTTCCACCACAATATATAGTGGTAAAAATAAATATTTGGGCAACATGCATGAACAGGGCTGCACCTGAAGTCTGGCGTCTTTTCATCCCAAAAACTAGCACAGCCCTGTTCGCTCTATTTTAAGCA